>CAAKHG010038448.1:0-10659 GCA_901007715.1 Dactylopterus volitans | reverse complement strand
AGGTCGCTACTGGGTTTTCTGCGTAAATGCCGTAAAGGACAAAGGACAGTATGAGTGGATGAACTGTTCTTGTTCATGTTGTGTTTCTGTCTTTTGGCGCATTGCCATGACATGGTACCGGCTCGGCTCAACTCGCCCTTTTTGGTTTTCTATTACGAAAAAAGTTGGTACCTGGTACCTGGTATCAACTCTTTTGGTATCACCTCTGTCGAGGTTCCAAAAAAAGTAGAGCTGGTTCCAAAAACGGACGTCAGAACACCGCAGACCACTGATTGGTCAGAGAGGATCCTCACTGCGTCCCTGCGTCATCAATGTGCCGCAAAACCAAACCCGCCATTTTTAAACAGCCGAGCGCCGGCCGCAGCTGTTTATTTGTTTGTTAATCATTCAAACACACATCTACTGACATTATGGCAGCAACCCCCAATTCCACGCCGTGGTCAGCTGACGAGGCGCAGACGTTCCTCTGTTTGGTTGCCGACGAAAGGCTCCGGCGAAGCTCGATGGAGCAACGCGAAACGAAAAAGGTGTATCAACAAGTTGCTGAACTGTTGGCCACATACCGAGTATCAGATACACCATCCCTCCGCTATCCTCCGTTGTTCCTTTGTGTGTCGCGCCGAAGATGACGTCATGGCAGATTCATGCGCCGTTGCTAATGACGACCAGGTACCCTGAGGCGGCACGACCTTGTAATGGGGAAACGACACTCAGAAAAGTACCTGAGTTGAGCCGGTACCATGTAATGGAAATGCGCCATATGTTTTCCGAATGCTGTCTTCGACTATGTCGATGCTGTCTCACTCTCTGTGGCACACGTGGACAAGATGCGGCCTGGAGGGCCAGAACCATCCTGTGGACGATCTCGACCCAGCCTCCGATGTTCTCCAAAAAAAACCCCAAAACAATAAAAGGCAGTCAGATATTTAGGAATCTAAAGATCGATGATTATAATGCTGCTCACGTCCAACAAAATCCATTTAGTTTGGACGAAATGACATCCACTTCAATCCTGCTTACCTCATGTTAAAGGCCAATGTAACCTTTTCAAGGTCATTGAGCAAGCCTGATAAAATAGTCAAAATTTCGAACAAAATGTAACAAAAAAAAAAAAAAGGAAAATACCCTGATGAAAAGCAATCTGTTATGTCGACCAAATTCAACAGTATTCGGCACTATGTGTTTCATCTGTCAATTAAATTGTCCAGCATGTGACCTTTCGCTGACTTTTTCGAAGTCAAAATAAATCTCTGGAGAAAAGTGTTGCCCACCCCTGGTCCATGGTTTCCCCCTTCAGCCCATGTCCTGCGCTCTGATTGGGCGTAGTTGTCGGTATTTACTTTGCTCGATATCCATTTGGAGGAGGCGAGGTGGCCGGCGAGCCCCCCTCGAATCACGGTTTTGAAGAGTCCCCACATAGCAATCGGTGACGTGCCAATCAAACGCGCATTTGACTGATTCTGTCGGCGAGATTTGCGATTTGCCCGGGCTCCAAAAACGCGTCGCGTGAGCTCGACATTCGGCACAAACGGGTGGCGAGACGAGCAGCTCCCAGGGCAACAAAATATTAGAAACACCTGAGCAGTGCCACAGATGACTGTTACAATAAATCAGCACATCTCTCAAACAGATTCAATGAAAGCTAAACCTTTTATCCTCTTGAAGGAGGATTTGTTATAATCCTGTTATTATGAAACCTTTTGCCGTAACTAAATATTCTGAAAGAATATGGTTGCGGATATTCCATATTTTTGGGGCCTGTGTTCAAATCCCATGAAAAGAACAAAGCCCAGCATTGATTCACTTACTAACAGGTGTGTGTGCATGTGTGTGTTTGCATCCAGAGCTTGCATTAATCAGCGCCATAGAGCTCCATTGTTGCCCAAACACTCTTCAAAACACATCATTGAGCCACACCGCTGGCTTACATTCATCACCATCAAACACAAATGCTGTTGCGCATTCAGACTAAGTCCTGAGACTGTAAATAAGTTTATTGGCCGGGACAAACCTCCTGAGATGAACCGACCGGCAACGAACAACAGACACAAAAGGGGGTAAACAAACCATCAAACTAAACACAGACGTGAAATTAATAGGGGAGACAAGGAACAAACACTCGAATCTGCGACAATCGGCACACAGAGATGACACGATAGCTACAGTGATTAGCGCCGCCACTAGATGGCCACAGAGAGGCCAGAGGCTGTATACAGGATGACGTTTTGTACTATTTACAGTACATACAATCATCAGCCATAACATTAAAACCACTATATCTTTATGCTAGAGTATGACGCAGCAGCCCTGCAATGAATCCTCCCCCTTTAGGACTAGTTTTATGTTGAATTTTTTATTTTATTGAGAACCTGTGTTGACATATTTTAGGCTGTAATTTGTGATGCTGCTGAACTGCACCGGGTTATGCTGAGAGGCGTCCCTAATATTTTGGCTATCAGACCCAGACGCACTCGGCTGACAAAATATCAGGGACGCATCTCAGTGCAAACCAGTAAAATCGAAGGCGTCACAAATTACCGCCGCAGCAGCAATCATCCATTCATTTCAAAGAAAGGAGACCATCATTTTTTTTTAAATGTGTGAAATGATATTTGGAGGTAAGTTCTTTGAAAAGCTCTGCTCCAGAGAAAAACAAGTCTTTGCTAACATCCACATAATGTTTTTGAATTTTTTGTCTGTGTTACCAGACATATCATGCATAGAATTAGCTATTAACATCATCTCTGAGGATTTATGCTTTAAATCCAGAGTGAACCAGTGAAAAAAACAAAAAAAAAAACAATCTTGACCACTTGCAGGGCGAGTCGTCATGTGCAAGACAGGAGGAGATGCTAGCTATGAAGAAGAACGGGAAGACGCTAGATAGGAAGAAGGAAGAGGAAATAAAGGTGTCAAAGCAGAAGAAGGATGTGAGCTACAAAGAAGCAGCAGACGACACTAGCTATGAGGAAGGAGACGCTAGTTTCAGAGAAAAAAGAGGGAGGAGGCACCGGCCATGAAAGACGCAGAAGGGGAAGATGCTGCCATGAAAAATGAGGAGATGCTAGTTAGCAGATGAGCTAACTAGCTAGCTCTGAGCAGTGAGTGGGGATGGAGACAGGAACACATAGGCATATTCATAAATCCCTGAATACTGAGCGAGGAAGTCGGTGTAGACTTACAAGCTACGCTAAGGTCATGAAGGGCATTCATTTTTTCAAAGGGGAAAAACTGAGAACCAGAGATGAATTTGCAAGCGATTTTAAAACTGCTGGAGGTCGTCTTCAAACGGAGGTCTAGTCTAGCGCGCCGCCACTGATATACTGATGGATACCGAAGAGCCACTTTGCCTGATGAGGATTGTTCTAACGTGCCCTTTTAAAAGAAAAAAATCACGGCCAGTCGCGGTTGCGCTCGCACCGAGAGAAGATCATCGCGACTTATTTGCCCCGCAGTTCCAAGAGAAGCAAACGTTACCGACGCTGCGCTGAGGCCCTTAGCTTTTGGAAACCGTCGCTAGAGCACCAAACATGCGCTATTTCCTCCGGTTTGGCTAACATTTCCTCGGAACTGCTGCTCCGTAGTTTTAGGAAACTATGATGTTGTCCGATTGAACAACCGGCGGAGCCGCGAGCCGGGCGGCCCCCGAGGTGGATAAGCGCGCCATGAAAGGTCGAACGTGGAGTGATTTTCCATTCATCCGCAGAGCTAAGCTAATGGTGCTGTCAGCGTCTCTTTCTATCTGCAGGCTGCACCATGGCGGTGAGTGCATGGAGGTGCTGAGGGGGAGTTTACCTCCATGAAATATTGATGAGAAAATGCAACTGTGCAGCAGCCACAACAGTTCTTCATCTGGAGCATCCCACTTCCCCTCAGATGGGTCCAAATTTCTTCCTAGTCTCAGAAATTAAAGTCTCGTCATTAAGTCTTCGTCTCCACCTCTGTGTGTAAAAGCTTTTGATAGGAACTCGCGCTATTGGCAGCATTCATAACTCGTGTTTTGTAGTGCTTGTTTATTGTCTTTCTCTCTAAATCACGTCTTGCATAGGAAGAAAAAAAAAAGTTTCCCAGAATCCACCGCTGAGATCTGCCCCAAAAGGTTCCCTCTCCAAAACACACGCAGCATCACACTGTTACCGCTGATTTTTTTAATGGTTGTGCAGCCGAACGTAAAGCTAATCAATTTGAGTGAGAGTCTATATTATTATTAATTCATTATGTTTTGGGATGGTCTGTTCACCTGTCTCCTTCTTTCGAGTGTAATATCGCATAAACGCCAGGAAAAGTCTTCAAAGTTGGCACGCATGTCAGCTTGAGCTCAAGGATGAGCCGATGGGAGCTTGATGGACAAAGGTCAAAGGTCAAGGTCACCGTGACTTTACAGAACTTCACAGTCGACCACAGCTCTCAATGCGATACGCTGATTATGACGAACTTCGCAGAGGCATAAAATGATGTGACGTGACACAATGGCATTTTGCGTCTTAAAGGTCAAAGGTTAGCTTTATCAAGATTTTTCCCATTCTCGTGAATATTTGATGGCGCGCCTGCAGGGTATTTCCACAACTGTGGCACAAATGTCAAATCGCACCCGAGGATGCATTGATTAGAGAGTCAAAGGTCAGGGTCATAATGTCACCATAAAGCGTGTGTTTGGGCGCAAGTCACACGCTGATTTTGACAACATTTAGACAAACACTAGGTTGAAAACGATGAGGTGGTGGACATTTTACTACACATATCATGAACAGACAACGATGTTAACTGGAACTCGATCGGTTGGCGGAGGAATAATCTGATTCTAACTCTTGTTTATATATATTTAAAAAATTACACAGGCTATCTGGAGGCACTGCTCGCATAGACACATATTAGTGTATAGTATAGTCACATATTGGACAGTTCAATTGATCCATGAATGATGTCAGACTACCCTGATTCGATGATCATGACAGGTGGCGGTGCCACATGCTATTAGCAGTCCGGAAGGTCTCAGTTCCTAAGAAGAAGTGTCATGTGTATGACAGTCGGGTCACTCCGATTGACACGTACAGATGCCAGAACTGTGGTACTTTTTCCTGTAAGTCGCTCGATCAATTTCCAAAAACGTTGTTGCAAATCTTAAAACAGTGGGTATTTGGATAAATCCATCACATATCAGGAATCTACATGGTTACTTTCGCACTTGTAATTGTTTAAAACGTATTTTTTTAAAAAAAGTATACATCTGCGATTGGAGTGGCTCTTTGTTGCAGAGCAGCAAGCAAAGTTTTGGCGCTCCTGTTGAACCAATTTTCCAGGTCGAGAGCCAGCCGTTCGGCGGTCGAAACACAAAGAACCGGAGCCAGAACAGCAGTGGAACCCACTTGGAGCCCCTCTGCTTGACCTCGTTGTTGTCCGCAACCGTCGACAGCAGTTGTGTGTTAAAACTGAGGGCGCTCCAGCTGCTGATCGGCCAATATGCCGCGCGATCTCCATCGACTGATCATTGGACAGAGCAGAACGAGCCGGCTTTTTTGAACGACGGCTGCAAAATCACGACAAACTAGTGCACGGGTGCGTGCATACAGAGCAGGACGGCTTTGAACGTAGCAGGTGAGCGAGAAATAGATGTGCGTGTGTGTGTGTATGTCTGTGTTTTCGTGAGAGAGAGAGAGATATCATGTGAGGCAGTCTGTTGCTCACTAACAGCATGATGATCCTGATCACAGAAATCCTGAAGTGTGTGATGCACTCTTGCATTTTTTTTCTTCTGAAACAGGAAGACTTGTGAGGTGTGTGCTGAAACGCGACATCGAAATCAAGCAATCGAAAACAGCAGCATCGGTGACTTTGATAGCCGATCATTCGGGTAATGATCTTTGATTATACACTACATGTTTGAATGAACTGATGTATGAGTGACAAAACCTGAGATGACGCCTGAGAGCATCCATACTTGTGTGAGTAATTCTCATTATGGATGAAGTATTCAAACATGTCAAACTAGATTGTGGATGCGCCTCAGATGAACTTACTGTGGTATTGTAGTGCACATTACAAACCACCAGTATACTTACAAGTGGATCAGTTAATATGTGTGTCCAGAAAGTTCATTTTGGACTCCTAATAGAAGACATCAAATATAACACCCTGAGGATCCCACCTCCTCTTCTTCACCTCGTCCCTCCTGCAACAGCAGAGCTCCCATTCTCCCTATTATCCGAGCTGCTAGTTCATGGCCAAGCAGTTGCTTATAGTGGCTTTAAAAGGGGCCGCGTCGGCGCAGCACTGCCGCGTTGGCCGTGTGCTCCTGCTGCCTCCGCGTGGCCGAGCTGCCGGGCCACCGGAGCTCATCTCTCCTCTCGGCGCAGGACCGAGAAGCGCCGTCTCCGGCGTATCTCCGGCGTGTCTCCGGTGACAGCTGAACACGATCCTGCCGTGATCGGGGCGGCTCGCAGCATCAGGAGCGGCCACTTCCTCATGGTCAGGTTGGCATCACCGGAGCGATAATTCACAGCGAGACAGCGAGTGTTGTTGCCATGGTTTGCAGCAGCCGCTCGCTCGCTAGCTCGCCCGCTCGCTCGCGCCGCGCGCGCGCACTCGCTCCGGAGAGGTGACGAACCCGAGTGCACTTAAACCTTCATGCATGTTATAAACTCACATCATTATTTCAGTGTGCTCTCCGTGTCCCGCAATGCCACAATATGAGGAGTTGCACAACTGCGGGGAAAAAAAAACAAAAAAAAACATATCTTGGAAGCTATATGAACAAAATAAAGCATATACCTTTAGCAGTGATATTCCACAGTCACAGTTTGAGTGGTGTATTTTCTATCCGTGCGAAACCATTAGTGTTAAACCATCACTGCGGCACACTGTGCTAATTAGAATGGAATACCCGCTGTATGTGTCTATGTGAGCGTTTCTTCCATGGAATCGTCTTCATTTCTGTGCAGACATGTAACACGTAGTCACATCACCGCGCTTGCTGGATGTCTCCCATATGCGGCACGCTGTGTCTTTAGCGCATGAGCCGATCTCCCCGGCACCAAGTCCTTGAGCTGAGAGCCGAGTGCTCTGAATCACCTCAGTCATAAACACGACCGCGCAGCACCGTTGCTCTGGAGCTCCCCTCGCTGGCGGCTGGAAGCCACGGCATCGGGCCGACAGCAGCCGAGACGGATGATATGCGGGTTTGCGGTCAAACGCCGGCCGAAAGACTGCAAAAACCAGAAACTAATTGTTATTGTCGGTCCTGTAAAAGAGCCCGTCCATCGGCCGCGGCGTGAACCGAGCATGATGGAGCAGGCTCGGCTTAAACAGCGTCCAAGACTGTGCAGCTTAACGCCTCAGCGGCTTCAAGGTTATTCCCAGTGAAAACGAGCGGAATAACACTAGATCTGAAATAACGTTTGCGTTAACTTAAGGTAAAAAAACAAAAAAAACAAAACAGAAATAAATGAGGTAGTGTCCTCATTTTTTTTCCCCATGACAATGTGTTTCATACATAAACCGATTATTTGAGATGGACATTAAATACTAAGTCAGCAGATGGCTAATATCCTTCTGTCGGAGCAGTTTGGTGGTTCAGCTATCCTGCATCACCACGTTTTCAATAGTTTTTTTAGTTGAATTTTTCATCTTGCAATACTTTTCCTGTTTTGATCTCTTCATTGACAAATACCCCAAAGGAAAAAACAACAACAACAACAACCGTGACACTAAGAACAAGCAACAACTAGTAGTTCACATTGAGTTTGTTCTTCCCGCATTTTTCGACAGAATATTCGACCAACTGGTGCAACGCTGGCGGGAGATGAGCCACAACATGCAGGATTCACACCCCCGATTGCGGCAGCCAGTAATTCTGCACATAGTGGCTTTAAAATGCATCACACTGAGCTGAACAAAAAAAAAAGTAGACCCGCTTTAAGGTCGACGCGCCAACTTTTTTCTGGAGCTTTCAGCAGGATCAAGTAGTCTTCATTGGCAGATAGCGTTGGCCCAGTTGTCATGGAAACACAGTGAAATCTCTGAATTGAGCTAAAACTGTACTAAAAGCGAGTCGGTCGTCATTTCGGTCTCTATTGTGCAAACCCTGTTGTGAACATATGGGACTCAGTTAATACTTAAAAGTATTAATTGAGCTGTTTTGTTATGTGTTTTTTTTCCCTCTGGCAAGCATATATCCATGTGCCATGTGCTTCTGCTACGCTGACGTGTGCAAGCACGGATAACTGCCCAATCCTTCATTTAGAGCGGAGGCGACGTTCTCAGCGGGGCACTGGCACGAAGCTAGATCAAATATGAACAATTAATAAGAGTGAAGAGGAACCCGTGGCGGGGAACAGGTCTCGGATTCGGAGAGATGTTCAGTTGAAGGGATCACCTAATGATGGCAGGGCATTTAGTTTTTGCTCACAAACCTAAACAGCGGAGAGGAGCGCCATCTGCGGCTCCGCACTGCCCCCCAGTGGTTCTCTCACCGGACGAGCAGCCGTTCAGGAGCACATGAAGGTTCCCCAGCAGTTAGAACCACAGCAGACAAGCACTGCACCACACTGGGCGCCTGCACTGCTTAACTGACCGTGTTAATCATTCCAGGCTGCTTCAGAAATCACTCTAGTTACATCTACACATTTGTATTTCAATTTAACCCCCCCGCCCCCGCCAAACTGGGACTCCACCCCATTGGGAGTGTTTGAATATACTGCATAAGTCCTTCACACTGCAAGAAACCGCTCTCTCTCTACTCACTGAAAACAGTAATTACGGAATCTCGTTCAATTACAGGTAAATACACCAATCAAGCATAACGTCAAGACCACTGCATGTGTGCCAAAGAATACAATGCAACAGCATTGCAGTGTTGAATTTTGGAGAATCAGAATCGGCTTCATTGGCCAAGTTTGTGCACGCAAAAACAAGGAACTTAGCTCTGGTTTTGACCCGGCTCACACCATGCAAGAATTTAACATCCAAGATGGAACAAACAAATTAAAAAACTTTATTGACTGTGTTGAGAGAGGTGTTGACATATTTTTTTATTGGGACTGCAATTTGTGACGCTGTTTAACTGCACTGGGTTATTCCGAGAGGTGTCCCGAATATTTTAGTGTGACCAAAATATTTTACAAAATATTATAAATATCATATTGAGAGGTGTCCTATCCTTTAACTGTATTCATGTTTCTTTTTTTCGTTTTGATTATGTTTGTCTCTTACATATTGCCTACATTTTACATACTACTTTACATTTCGTTTCTACTTCTTATGGCTTCTATTGATTTATCTACATATTTGATTTGTTCAGACATTCATATTGGGTCTATTTCTAATTTTTTGTAATATTCTATGCAATATCTTGGTATTTTCATTCTCGTATCTCTGTATTTATACTGGCGTTAAGCAACAGTGGCCAAACAAGTCTTTCTGATCCTGATCCTGATTGGTGTCTTTTCCGCCACCGGCCGCCGGGGGGCGCTGTGCTCACTTTTGCTCCTGCACAAACCAAATAAGGAAATGACGTGCGGCCGCCCCAGCGGCGACGGTCCCAAATAGAAAACTCCCTTGCAGACGCCGGGACGGTTCGTGAGGGTCGGTGGAGGAGGGAGCGCACGGGACCGGGACCGGGACCTTCGCCGCCGCCACGCCAGGTACGCGTCGGTACCGTGACTGGCTCTCATGAAACTCAAGACTCCACAATGAGGGAAGTTCACCGCCGAAGCAAAGCTGACGGCGGCTGGCTAGCTAGCTAGCTGCCTAGCTAGCTGCCTAGCTAAACACCTCGCCGCCCGAGCAGCGTAGGGGGGGGCTACGGTGGGAGGTCGGTCGCGTTAGTGCCAAAAAGGAGAAGAAAAGTCACAAATAAACAAGTGTTTGTTTATTTACAACTTTCGCCGGCGGAGCTGAATTCACAACCGCCCACCCGGCGCACGTGCATCCCCCCGGCGGGTGGTGACGTGGGCGCTGCGGCGGCGGTTCATAGCTGCGTCGTTAGCGTAGTTTCCGCGCGTTACTTGTCGTCACGTTATTAATTGCGTCGGTTCCTATTCGCGTGCTCTGCGGTGGGTGTGTGTCCACTTGTTGCTGCGCGTCGGATAGTTGCGATCATCGGGCTGCTCACAGCGTCAACGACAACGGTCACTGACGTTTGACGTCCTGCAGATGAGTGCTGACAGGTGTGTGTGTGTGTGTGTGCGTGCTCGTGTGTGTGTGTGTACGTACGGCGAGTCGGATCCTTACATCCTAGGGGCAAGGCTTAGCGTAAGATTAGTGGTCATGATCAGTTAATGGGAGTTGTTGTTCGGTTTGCGTTTTAAACAGTAGTAGGAAATATTTTCCGTCCTCCCACAGTTCCAGAAGATGAATTCATCACTTAAAAAAACTCCAAATGAAGCCAGTTTACTTTCCCAAAAATGTGACAAAGCAATGCTGCAAACATTCACACTTGAAAAGCTGCACTCGGATTCAAAAGGCGAATCCATTATTGGATTGGCAATTAAACACTGTCCGAATTAAGCGGGACATTTTGTTGAGGGGGGGGGAAAATCCCACTAAAGCATTGAACGGTAGCTCTGTCCTGTGCGCGTGTGACTGTGTGACAGCGTGCTGAAACCGGAGCGGCCCAGCGGAATGCAGCCTCGATCGAGTGTATTATTCACACCTGTGCTTTTT
>CAAKHG010038447.1:0-19855 GCA_901007715.1 Dactylopterus volitans | reverse complement strand
TGCCGCTTACCTTCATTCCTGTCCACGGATTTGGGGTGAGCACTTTGAAGGACCTTCAAATCAGTTCATTCTTAAGCACAAGCGGACGTCTGTTCCAGAGTTTAAGAAATTCCCTCAAGGCGCGCTTAAGAACTGGCATTTGTGACGTCACAATGACTTTGACCTTTGACTCCAGCCACTAAAATAAAATATTGTCATGAGCTCATCAGAAGCTCATCAACATCAGTCGCGATGCTGTTGACCCTTGACCTTAAAAATCACAGTGGACATCTGCTCCGCGTTTTAAGACGTTTCCATCACGCAAACTCCACATGTTCGGGTAAAGAATCGATAAGTTTGTTCATCTGAGGTGTAACTGGGCTTTTTTTTTTTTCACTTCCCAAAACCAAAGTACCGGGTACTGATAGTTGTGGCGGCTCAAGCGTGAACGCTCCCCAACCCCGCCCGGCGCCCTCGGCGCTTCACGACGGTTTCACGAGGGCCGCCCGTCAGCCGCGTCACGCTGAGCCTCCCCGCGTCTCCTCAGCTCCCTTCCACCTTCCTCACCTCGTACTCCTGCACGGAGGCATAGTACTCGGCTATCTTCAGATAGTATTTCCCTGCCGATGGGTCCTCCTGGAGCTCCAGGATGCTGACGGCCTTCTTCCACTGGCGAGCTGCGATGGCCGCCTCGATGGCTTTCAAGGAGCAGCTAGCGTGGGACAAAAGACAACAACAACAACTCCCTGAAAGCCCTGAAACGCAGATTATGTTATAAATGATAGTTATGATAAATTGAGATTAAAATTAAGTTTAATAATTTGGGTAAAAATAATCCTGGACAGGCAGGAGGCCTAATTTTAGATTCTGAGTAGTTCAGGTGCACTTTCAACTCGCAAAGACTAAAATCTGGGTGCTGATTTCCTGTCTATATTTGGTGTTTCAGAGGAATGATCGCGGTTGTGTTTAAATATATCGCCTCTCATCTCCTTATTATAGTCTTGGTGGCGATTTAAAGAAAAGTCTATTTCTGTTGGGTTGTGGGTTGTTTTTTTTTATTTTATTTTTGCGTGTGTGTGTGTGTGTGTGTGTGTGTGTGTGTGTGTGTGTGTGTGTGTGTGTCATCGTTCCTCCTCTCCATCTGTCCAAACCTTTGTCTCTTCCCTCCTCTCGCCATCCCGCCGCTACACTACTACATACCCGGCTTCAATGAAGTGGTTGATGGCGGCGTCCATCTGCTTCTGTTGGACGAGGTGGTCTCCCCAGGCCTCCTCCAGTTTCACCACTTCGGCAGGGAAGGCCAGGCGAGCCAGTTCCACCGCTACAGGAGAACAGGGAGGAGAAACTTCATCGTAACGTGCCACAATCGTGCACCCGGCACTTTTTTTTGGTCATTTACAAATGAAGCTGGCCGGACGTGCGGTGAGTTTCACCTTTCCTGAAGGCGCCTCCTTTGCAGAAGCACTCCAAAGCTCTCTGGTTGTTCCTGATGGTCTCGTACAGATCTCCAGCCTGGTTACGACAACAGATGGGACATAAATTCACTAAACTGTAGGAATGCAGATATCATGGAGACAAGATATTATCAACCGAGCTCTGCGGAGGTCGCGAATACGACGACGACTCCCCCAAAATCATAGACCGCAGACGGATCACACGGAAATCTCCTAAAATCAACAGATCTGAATCACCAAATGGCGCCTAGCTGCCGCTTTGGTCGCACATTCCGCAGCTCGCCTCATGCTAACAGATGGGACTTGTTCATGTCATGTTGATATATGTTCAAGTGCTCCTTTTTTAATTAGTTATTTGCCAAAACGTGGACGTTGCCGTTTGGGTGACATCATCCGGAGCGGCAGTCCGCACAGTAGCGAACAAGAAATGGCCCCGCCCAGTTCAGTCGGAGGTGGTTTAGAAGAAGACGAGGGTTAAAGAAAGCCGTAAACCCACAATGTCTAATATGGGTTTACACCTCCACAGATGCGATGCTGCTGCGATGCCGTTGTCCTGCACTGCGTTATACCGAGAGGTGTCCCGAACATTTTGGCATTCTAATTGCATTTAAGTGGGATGACCAAAAAATTAGGGATACCTATTGGTATAACTGAAATTACAGTCCCAATAACAATCGCTGACTCATCTTTATCTTTTAGCTCACAACTGTATGGACCTGGAACTTGATGATGAATCTCAAGGTGAAAAACAACAAGTCTGCACTGCTTTCTAACCCCACTCCAAAATTGAGGCCTCATCTTAGCTTTGCCGAGGACTCTCCGACGAAGCCTCTCGGCAGCACCCGGCGTTTGTGCCCGACTTTACACCCCCATCCCGTCGCTCCTGCTTTCCCACGCCGTCAAAAACCTCTCCATTCCCAATTCCGACGTTTCTGCCTAATTACATTTCCAACCGCACGCTGCGAGCCAATGAGCCCCTGGGCGCCGTCTTTTAAATGGTCCCGCATCGCCGCTGTTTTTCCGACAGCTCCGCCTCCTCCCCGTCTCCACCCTCCTGCTCAGGACGGCGCCGGTGGTTCTTCCGGTACCCTCCTCCGCCTCCGCTCCACCAGCTCCACCATGCGCTCTTGTGACTCCGATCGCAGAAAATCCTCTTGCCATTTGTCACAATAACCTTATTAAAATGCCAGTAATCTTTTTAATGTCACCTGAGGGCGCAGCAGACGGCCACATACGGCCGTAAAGACTCAACACTTCTGCCAGAAAGTCACAGACAGTTGGACCCTGTGGGCTGGTGAAGAGACTATTGAAAAGCAACCTGTAGTAAAATGTATTTATACTTGTGCCGTCAAAATGAGGCAATTTTTGCATCTGTAGGTTAATATTTTTAACACATAAAAAAACAAAAAAAAACAAATTCGAAATGATTGAAGGACGGAGGACGCAGATGCAGTGAATTTACTTCCTGTGGTGTTGACCAGCAACAACCAAAAAAAAACACCAGAAGAAGAAGGGGGAAAAAAAAGCCATAAACTTTTCTGGCTGGAGAACGTCGAGGTTGTTAACTTTAACAAGTTGCCCTACGGATCTCTGGAGGAAACCGAAGCAACCTGCACAAGCCGAATTTAACCACCGCAGAGGAAGTAATTTGCCACTGACCAATCACCTGAAAGCAAAACACCCGACCGAAGCGCTGTGGTACTTTTGTGGACCAATCACCAAACCCGTGAGTGAGGAGATCAGTGACGCCTCGGCTGATTGGACGGCATAAAACTGCTGACCAATCAACAGAGGAGAAGATAACAGACTGAGAGAAATCATTTGATTTTGAAACCCCAAATACATTTAAATACCCAGCATTATTGGAAGCTTTGGTCTGAAAGAGAAAGACAGCGATGAATTGCAGCAAATTCTGCAATTAATCAAATGGACCGGCAACACTACTCTGTGTGTGGCCCCTTTGCTTGCTTTATGCTTTAGAAGGTTTAAAAGCATCCCTATCAGTCCCCTCTGAACTGCCAAAACTCCACGCCGTTCGGACACAAACGGCAAATTACTGCTGACTCCCTTAAAAGTCTCCTTCCCGCCTGCTGCACGGACACAGATGGCCCGGGGAGAGGAACCGAGACGTCGGCTAGAGGGAGGGGAAAACGCGGAGAACCCGCGGGGCAGATGGAGGGAGACGAGAGTGTAAAACCGAACGACAGTTGATGCCTCTCCGCTCCTGGCGTCCGTGAGGACTGGACGGGAATGCGAAGCAAAGGGGGGGAAAAGGGGGTTTAAATGAAGACGGGGGTGGAGGGGAAAGAGCAGCCCACTCACCCGCTCGTAAAACTCTCCCTTGATGAGGCTGGCGGCGATGCGGCTGACGGTCTCGCTGTTGCCGGCGATGTCGGGCTGGCCGATGGCCACGCGGGCGGCCTTCGCCGGGAGCCCGGCCTTCAGGTACAGGTTGATGGCGCCCTGGAGGTCGCCCTCGCTCTCCTTCACCTCGCCGGCCCTCTCGTGCTGACCCGTCTCCGTCAGCCACTGGTAGTAGTTCTGCCGCAGGGTGTCCAGCTCCGGGTGGCCCTGCGCGCATTCGGGATGGGATGGGAGGGTGGAGCTAGTTTACGGGCGCGAGTCTAGTGCCGAAACGACTGGCCGAAGATTCGCCAACGTGGGTTTTAGTCGTTGGACCCGTTTGCTGATTCCATCTCAAATGTGCTGCTTTTTTTTGTTGTTTATTCTACACACAGTACCTGTAAATTTGAAGATGTTAAATATGTAAACACTTTATATACGGCAATCAGTCATGACATTGCATGTTTACCATAGCATACCCTGCTTTAAATTGTCCCTTCAGGAGCAGTTTCATGTTGATTTTTTTTTTTTTTTTTTTTAATTGAATCTGTTCGGGACATTAGAGACGCGTCTCCGGCTCGCGTGCTGCCTCCCACTGTTCGCTAATGGATGCGATGACGCCAAACGTGACGCACCAGAAGAAAAGGGAACGCACGCCGGGTCGCCGTCAATCAGACGCCGGAATGCTCAGTCAGTCAGTCGCCTTTTGCTTTTAAGAAACCCACACATGCAGTACGGACTAATTTTGGTGCAAAAATAGAATTGGATTTATAAATCCGAATTGTTGAGGGGCGTAAAACACAACAACAAAAAAAACTGCAGTATAAAAAGACGGCAAAAACCAGATCCCGATATCCAGCATTCATCCTTTACCTTGGCCTCAGCCACAGTGATGCAGTCGTCCCACATGTGGAGCTCCTGGTACATCTCTATGGCCTCATCGATGGCGTTCTGCAGGAACACACGTGGGGAGGAGATCAAGCCTACTGCATCGCAGCTGTGTCACACACCATCAGGGTGTTCTATGCCGGTTATTACTACCACGCTATTGTTAGGAAGACGACGCGTGAGGTGTCCCGCAGACCTGCTCTATGTAGTGCATCTCAGCCAGTCTGAAGTTCTTATCCAGCATGGCCATGTTGGCTTGGACTTGATAGAATGCCGTGCCGTCTTCTCCCTGAGTCAAAGACCCACACACACACACAACAGCATTAAACACCGGGTACTATTCAGAGAAAATATAGACGCACCATAACATTCAACCCTGTGAGACCGCAACTATTTTTCTAACTTTTGGTTCACCCGGACGAATTGCTTAAAAAATGCTTGTATAACCTCAACCCTGCAATGCACAATCAAGAAAAATCCATCCTTTTTTTTCCCCCCATGACAACCTGGGCAATTAGAAATATTATTAGAGTATTTGTGTTGCCGTGACGTCACTTGAATCTATAAATAATCACATCATAAGCATAAAAGGAACGACGGAACAGAGACTGAATCATCCGGGTTTTCTTTGAAATAACGCACAAAACTGTAATGAAATGCGTAAAATTGTTCCTTCATGTTTTAGGAATAAAAAAAAAGGTTAAAAAGAAAACCATTATATGCAAAAACAGTTTACAAAATATTCACTCTGGTCAAGAGAGTCTTCAAAGCAACTAGGGGACAACAAATATGGCCGACTAGCATCCGTGCTAACGATCTGCGTCATCAAAAACCGAATATATGAATCACAGAAAATATTCAATATTGGGATGAATGATTATAGATTTATCGTGCAGAGTCTCCGCGGAGACGCCGCAGCTCCAGGCTGAATAAGAACGTTTATTTGAGGCAGATAATTGCACTGAGAGCGCAGCTGTTAGCTGCCATGATTTATGGATGAAAAAGTTATATTGTTGCCAGACGCAATGCAAATGTTTGGGGTGCCCAACCAGCTCGGTCTCGGGCGGCGGCGGGGGGGGGTTAAAAGCAATATCGCAAAGATGATGCATGGCGTCGTGACTCGTCGGCCCTCGGACACGCCCGGGGGGAGGAGGGGGAGCTAACGGGCGGCCGCGTTAGCGTGAAACACACCATTTCCCTCGCAACTCTGTCGGCAATCTGGTTGGTCTGGCGGAGGAAGCGGAGAGTGGCGACGTCCCCCAGCGCGGCAAAACACCTAAACAAGACGGGGGAGAGTCAAACAGGAGAAAACTGCGAGTGGGGAGGAGGAGGAGGAGGAGGAGGAGAAGGGCGAGTCCGAGGAGGAACAAAGGAGAAATCCATTCGGGGGGAGTGAAGCGGGAAAGTAATGGCAGTGGAAAAAAAAAACAAAAAAAAAAAAACAAAAAACGCTTGTTTAATGAACTGAGATAAATTAGAGCTTTTGTCTAATTAGCCTTTAGATACGCAGCAGTCTGAGGGGCTGAGGAATGAAAAGGTACATCTTGGCGCCTGGCCTCTTTATTAGCAACGCTCTCTGAAAAGTTGCATCAGATTAATGAACAAGTCATGAAAAAGGGGGGGGGGGAGAAAAAGTTTGGGGAAAAAGGAAAAAAAAAAACACTTGTGTAAGACTCTTTTTCCACTTCCCTCTCTCATTAACATCCCTTCCCTCCCTCATTTACATTACCCGGCCCAGACAAAACCCTTCCTTTCCCCGATTTCATGATTTATGCAAATCAGGCCGAAGCTTAACGAACAGATAATGCATTATTAATGACGGCGAATTCAAATGTGGGAAAAAAAAAAAAAAGTTTCTCAAAAACGGAGAGAAATAAAAGATGGAGGGGAGAAAACGCTTATGTTGGAAATTAAGAGGACGCAGCTCGATGATGAATGGAGTCGGAGGACGAGGTCAGGCGGGGACGCGCCATCTGTGTGTGTGCATGTGTGTGTGTGTGTGTGTGTGTGTGTGTGTGCGCGAGAGTGGGTGTGCATTTTTTTTTTCATTCCAGGTGACCAAGGTGCCTTTGTCATCTTCATTCTGTCCCGTCTCAAAGATGGACTGAATGAAGACTGGTATGGAATGCAATTAGTCCCCAGACATACATTATTGTTGAAGGTCATGTGTGTGCCTCCGAGCCTGCGTGTGTGTGTGCGTGTGCGTGTGTGTGTGTGTGTGCGCCTTGCTGACCTTTCCGCGATGTGCAGCTGGCGAGCCTCCAGAGCCAACTTGCTGAGTGTCTTCCACATGGCTTCAGTCTCTGATGACATCTCCAGGGCCTCAAGGAACGCCGTGGCTCTGTGAGCGGACACACACACACACACACACACACACAGACACACACACGCGCGCGCGCACACGCACACACCGAACAAGAGATGAGGCACATACCACAGTTATAATAGGGAGGATAAGATTTCACTGGCATTTCATGGCTCGGTACAAGACTAGTTGGACTTGCGCCTCCAATATGAATCAATCAGCCATAATTTCTACGGCCCGTTTCATAATGAGCGAGAGTGTAACGGCGCGCGTAGTCGTCCCGAAACATCACGGCAGCGGGCGTCACGGTCCAGTTCACAGGGCATACATGTGAATCGGGGGGGCAAAAAAAAAAAAGACACCTTGAAGCCAAGTGGCGCTGCTGCACCTGAGAGCTGTCTGTCAGCCGCCATTAGACCACCAACGCGGAAGAGAAAGCAACAAAACACAGGAAGAAGAAGGGCTAGACGAAACACCGGCGCTCGAAGACCCGCCCACTTCTTCTAAATCAGCTAAGTGGGGATAGTTCAGGTTCCTTGTGGACTCCAACAGCAGTGGCGTGCGAGGCGGTGCTTCGACCAATCACAGGCGCGAGCAAGCTAAAAAAGCTGCCCCGACTTCTGCCAGGGCTCAGAGCTGAAGTGGGGAAAATCAGCTGCTGCCGCTCTCGGCCGAGGGAGCCGTAAAAAGCAGCGCCGGCATCTGGTGACGGCGCCTCACAAGAGCGGCGCTTTGGAGGCCGCCTTTCGAATCGCGGGGACATTATGACTCCCAGCTGGCCCGCGAGTGCTGAGGAAGCCGTCGAGGAGGGCGGCAGGAAGCTGCTGGATAAAAGGACATCTGGCCCCGCTTTGCTCGCCCTGCTGCCGCCGAGGCTCCGACCCGGCGAGCGTGAGAGCGCGCGGAGGGAGCGGACGGACGTCTGACTCGACAAGAGCTCGGCGGCGGGCGCGGCGGCGCAGGCTCACCTGTCGTAGTCCCCGTCGTCGACCGCCGTGCCAAACTCGATGAGGCCTTCGTCCAGCGTGTACGACACCGTGTTGACGCCCTCCGTCACGATGACATCCGTCCGCCCATCTGCCCTCTCGAGGTCCACAATGTCGCCCTGCAAACGAGATGATCGTGATGAAAATAACTGCATGCTTTTTACGCTGTAATCGCAGTGCTAATGATTGCAGTTTTAGCAGCAGGGCTCAGTTGGTAGAGCGGCCGTCGAGGAGTTGGATGGTTGCTGGTTGGCTCCTCAGCTTTGGCAGAGACATTGTCGAAGTGTCACGGCAGCCGCCGCCATCGGTGCCATTCAGCGTGCGCGTGAGCGGGGGAGTTATGCCATCGCGGTGCCGAGCGCTTGGAGTGCGGCCGAGGTGAACTTTTGTTACCCTCAGCTTTTTTCTTTGGAATCAAATGATATGAAACGATGAAATGACCAACCATGACGTGAACAAAACTCATAACTCGTCAGATCCAGTGGCGACAACAATGAAGGCTCCCATTGTCTCACACTTCCGCGATTGTTCGAGCGACCCCATGTTCACAGCAAACGCAAGAATCCTGTGCTCTTATACAGGATCTGCACTCAGTGAGGAGAGCTCATGGAAAGTCTATCTTAGCAGCCCAGGGAGCAGTGATAGCTAACACGTCTCTGGGGTCATCAGGTGGGAACCTCCCTTCATCAGTGTTTCCTCTAGTTGGTCCCACGACACCTTCAGGAGGCTAGACAGCGATCTCTGGCGTCCCAGAGTCACCCCCCCTTATGCCAGGTATCACCGCTCCTCACCACTGCAGCACACCTAACGCCTAGCACATGCTACTACTGCTAGCGTAGCAAAAACAGCACGTCACCTTCCACAAACCCAGGCTCTGTTATGCGAGCTCCAGGTAGTGACAGTGCCGATACTACTACTACTACTACTAGCCCCCTACCATCTTAAAATCCCCTACCAATATGGCAATTTAAGGAGAGAGAGAGAAAAGACCCAATAACTCACAAGCAAACAATTCAACCACCTCAAGATGGCCGCATGGTTAGAGAGACTCCTGCAGGCCACGCCCACCTCTTATACACACGAAGCAGAGACGCCGAACGGTGTCCAACGGTCGCAACGCAATGGCAAGGTTTTTCCCAAGGGTCAGAGATGGTGAAGTCTCACCTTGATGGGGAACATGGTCACGCTCTCCGGGCTGTCGATGCTGTACCAGATGCAGAGGTTCCCCCTGTTTTGGGCGACCACCACATCGCTGCCAGGCACCCACTGGACGTAGGAGCAGAAGCTCAGCACGGTGGTCTTCACGGCGTTCTTTATGTCGTACAGGTGGAGCTGCGGAGGAGGAAGGAGGAGATATGACGTGTTCGTCCTGGTTGATCTCATCATCAGTGGCTGGTTATTTACCTTGGAGGAGGCCAAAGGAAAAATGGCGAACACGTTGAAATAGCTGCTTATTAACACTGTCAAATTGGCTTTTGGCGTTTGGGACCTTTCGTATTTGTCTTGTTAAACTTACCACCGATTATATTTCCAACTATTTCTGTTGCCGATTTTGTCTTCCAGCAGGCACGATTAAAGTAAAACGACCTGGCGGATTTTTCCTAAATTTGTTGGAACATCAATCACAGAAACACCCATTAATTCTTATAGCAGATCTGTTACCTTTTTTTGTTTTATATATGTATATGAGATATACAGTATATCACATGATATATATGGAGTTTGCTGCATCTATCAGTAGCTCTAGCAGATTCTGCTTGTAGAAAAGCATCTTTGATGTGTATTCACCTGATATATACTGTATATATTACATATATATCATGAGATATATAGCATGAGATATATATGTCACATATATGATATGTGACATATATATCTCAACATAAACCATTGCAACTAACACCCACCCATCCTTTTGGTCAAACGGTGTGCAATAAAAATAAAAAACATCTGAAGCACTAGAGGGGCGCCATGTGGAGCACCTCGACTGACGCCAATGTAAAAACAAAAGTACGAAAAATGAAGTTCTTTGCGATGTTAAACGCGTCTAGTAATAAGCTTGGTTTAAAAAAAAACCCGCACACACACAGCTCTTTGGCAGGGGTAAAAAAAAAAAAAAATTCTAACGGTTTGTTCACCCATCCAACACAAAGAAGTTCCTCTTTTGACAATGCAACGACGCTGCAGTCATATTTATGACCGAATCCAAAGCTTGTACATTCTTCTGTCCTGGGGAGTTAAACGTTTCCATAATATAGCCCAACTCAGTTGATTAACTTCTATGAGAATACGTGCACAGCAATCTATTCTACTCTGCGCTTGATGAGATGAGATTATGTAGATTCTATAAGCAACAGAGGCTCCTGCTGCACACATTAATGTGCGTGTGAGTGTGTGTGTGTGTGTGTGTGTGAGAGAGAGGGAGAGAGAGACTGCCTGCTGTTGTAATCAGCCACATTAATATCCCCACCACCCCAACACCACCGCCATTTTTAATAATGTTGCCTCTATAGTTTCACCCTGGAGCTCAGCTGACCAACTTTTAATGCAGCATCCTGCTGATAAATTTACTCGCACTCTTATCTTTGAATTCAAAAATAGAGCGCTAGGTCCTCTTTTCAATGTAAACCCAAACGTGTTTCCACATGTCTTGCGATTGCTTGTGATGTGTTGTAATTTTTAGCTCCCTCTGTGCTTTGCTTTTAATGTCTTGACTATAATTTTGACTTTTTTTTTTTTAATGCATCTCTTTTCACATGCAACCAAAAACACATTTCTGCCTTTTCCGCATGCAAGACATTGCTGTATTCCATTATCTTCTATTTTTGAAAGCTAGTTTATGTTTACATGATTTCATACTAGCAGACTGCGCGAGGAATATGTGCACATGGATATCAAAAATAACAATGATTGGAAGAAGGCCACTTTTTGAATATTACCGCGCAGATGAAACAAGCTAAACTCCAGAAGGACTTCGACGTGCATAGGAAGCAGCAAAGCTTCTTGCGTCTGAAAACCGCCAGCGACAACCCAGTTTTTTCTGGCTAATTATCCAAAAAGTTCCCCGTCTTTCATGCATTGTTTCACTTATATATATATAAAAAAATGTTTCACGATTTGTTCCGCTGAAGTTCATTTTGTACATACTCAAAAAAAAAAAAAAAACTAATGTACATCAACATCTGAAAAAATATGTCATTATGTGTCATGGCGAGACCAAAAAGTTTGATGCCACTGAGGGATTCCCAATTACCAGAGTTCTCCATTTCTTTGCCCCAGGGTTTAGACATCAAACTGTTTTATCACCCGGGGCAACGACTGACAACAGCCACTGTCATCCAGCACACATCCCCTCAAAGAGCTCAGGCAACACCTCCACCGTGTCGGGAAACGACGTTCACGCACCTCCTCTTAATGCGTTATTTACTTGACAAAGATTGGATTCTCCGGTTAAAAGGAAATAAGGCAGTGAGGGAAGAAAACGGCACAAAACCGAGATTAGGAAAGGAGCGTAATTAACATGGCAGTGGAACGCCACGCTGCTCAGCCGGTCGGCAGGTCCGTTAATGACCTTCACCGCATTAGCTTAGTGTGTTAGCATGGTAACGGTTTCTTGTCGGCCTGACACACAAAGTGCAGCTGTAACAAGTGGGGCTCTCTGTGGAGCACGTATCTCCACCAGTGTCGGTGTAAAAAAAAAACAGTGGTTTTAGCTGTGTTAAACAGATATGCCCCCGAAACGTAATGGGGTCTTCTCTCAGCCCATCCCTCTTCCAAGTTTCATGGAAATTGGCCGGGTAGTTTTTTTGTGTTACCGTGCTAACCGAGCGGCTAAGGGAGCGCAGACTTCTGCCAACGCCAGTGTTGAAGAAAGGTGGTTTTTTTCCCTTACGAATTTTTACAGGTACGCCCCCAAAAACCGTCCCACCAAGTTTTTGGGGAAAAACCGGCTCTGCAGATTTAGTTGTAATCGCGCCACCAGACAGCCGACAAACCAACACGCCCGGGTGGAAACGTAACGGTCTGGGTGGATGTAACTCACTGGACAAATTCAAATTTGTTACTCTGATTGGTCAGGACATCGCCGAAGCTACCAGCTAATTATAATCACATCTGATGAGAAGTTTGCGCAAAACGGTGTTCAAATGAGGTAGCTCGGTGAGGCCGAAATTAGATTAACCAGCCTCTTGACGTTTGGCGTTTACTGGAGCGGTCTGGTGGAAAAAGGACGTAAGTTTTAATCTCTGCACCTCGACCGAACATTAGGGCCGTTTTTAATGTCTCAACTCAGCATATAGCGCAACTGTGTAAATGAAGGCCTGAGAGACAAATTACAAATCAGAGACTACTTATGGTGCATGAGCATTATTTTGGATATTTCCACGTTGATAATTCAACACAAACGTCCAGTTACTCCGCTGGAAATGGTGGAGTGTGAATCGGAGAGTTTTGAGGTGGGACGAGTTTGGTTGGTTGTTGAAGACATTTCACCTGCGGGTTAGTTCGAGGGTTCCCCGAGAAGTTAACCCCTTACTAGGATCGTTGATGCCTAGAGGGTCTCCAAAAGCTCGGCTGACCCACCCAGGTCATCATACAAGTCGGTGGGGGGCACGTAAGTCGAGGTGAGAACGGTTTCTCTGTGATGGATGTGGCTGTTATCTCTACTCGTACCCCACCCGCTGGTAAATTGATTATTTTCTTCATTCAACAAAACCTTGTCTATCATTTTTCCACTCTCGGTCTTCTCTAAACCTTAAGGCCTCCCCGCCATTGCTTCTTCCCTCTCAGGGTTTTGGAGTTTTCCTGCTCACCCGCAGCTTCTTGTCTCGAAATAGCAGCTTGTGCCCAGTCTCGTTGAGCTCCAGCCAGTCTATCTTGGAGTTGTGGCTGATGGTTCCCAGGTTGTAGCCCCCAACCAGGTCCACTGCGGGGAAGAAACGGAACAAAATATCACCCGAGCAGCAGTCGGACTATTAGCATGTGCTGTAGGTGCATTGGGTTAAAATTCTAGCCGTTTTGTTTTTTTTCCACCTACATTGGAGATCCGACAGTCACTCTTTTTAATTATCCATGATTCTATCAAGCAGAGTGGGCAGTTTCTCTACTTTAAAATAATACCTGCACTGGGATCAAGATAATATTATTAGCCTGCTGGTATATGGGGCCTATATTGTCTTTTTAATTAAAATGGAGTATGGTTGAGTCAGTGTGGTCCACTTGATGGAAATTCTACCCTGTTGTTGTAGACAACGAATTTTTGCGGCAATCGTAGACAAAAAGCCTCAACTACTGTAAATGAAGTGTCTTTTCTATTCTCCTGTATCGACAACATATACTTAATTACACAGGGAGACAGTGGTGAGCTCATCATTAGCGTCCTACGGGTGTTCAGACATCCCGAGACTGAGGCGGCGGTCCAATCAAAGCGGCATTGTTTTGGGCGTCGCGCACGCCCACCGGACGCGGCTACGTCCAAGCTGTTGATTGGAATGATTATTTGCTGCTCGGTTTCAGGCAGTTAGTATTTTTTGTCGTCTTTTGCAATTCAAAAAGCCAGAGTTAACAATAATATAAATCCACAACCTGCTCCAAAAAAATCCCAAGCAAACTGGTATATTCCTATGAAAAGGCTGGACATTTAACAGTCATTCAATCTATCATATAATAAAACTCAAAAGTGATGCTTGGTCTGTCATCCACATTTCTTTCCAATTAATCATTATTGGGTTTACTATTACTTGTTTTTCTGCACTTGGAACATGATTTTTTTTGAGGGCTTTAACATACTCAACAACTCCTGAAAATTTGCACATACACCAGAGGCGGTGAAACTTGATATTCGGTGTTGCTGATATCTCAGCGAAGCAGCCTCCCGGCTACGTTCAACCTACAGCTACAAAATTCGGGAGGCATGTGTGTGACATGCTGGGTCTTACAAAAAAAAAAAAAAAAGTCTCTTAAGGGCACAGCCTACACCCAACAGGAAGTCAGCCATGTTTTACAATGGATTGCGGGAGTCACACTCCAACACTTCTCTTAATTTAAGACCTTAATGATCAAGCGATAGCAAAGGTTTGCACGAAATTTGAGAGGCCATTTTTAGAGCTCGCAGTGACACAGGAAGTGGTTGCTAAGAGGTCAAGGACGCAGGCCGGCTCATAAAACTCGATGAACTCTTCAGGCATGGTGAAGATTCACACCTGATTTAGGTCTTGCGTAGAGGCGTGGTTAATGGTTTGACTGTGTCCCTTAAAAGCGGCCTCCAATTGCCCAGGTTCCCTTATGTGCATGAAAATTAGCATCCACACGTACTGCATCATGCCCACACCTAAAAGCCCCTTGGAGCTTTTGCCTGTCACCAATAGGAAGTCGTCCATTTTGAGTTTTCAGCCCATTACTGCAGATTTGCACCTGCTGTACTTGAACAATCTCCGCCGGCAGCCTTGAACCAAGCAATCTCACCATTTTGTCAGGCCAATCTTAAAAATGTGTGGAACTTAAAGTTTCCAAAAGTGTGATTTTTTTTTTTTTGTTGTTGAAGGGGTTGGGGGAGGGGTGGTGAGAAGAATATAAAAAGAGAAACGAAAATTCCGAGACAGGAAATTAGCTTTTTTTTTTTTTGGAAGGGGGGGCTTGTAAAATTAAATTAAAGTGTCCGATCAATTACTTGACTAATCATGTCAGATCACTGAGATTAATATTTCAAAGTAACACACACACACACACACACACACTCTTACCAACAGCAATGGTCTTAATGTCAATCAGGTACGCGAGCTTCTTGTTGTCTTCCACTCCTCTCTGCTTCCTCTCATTCAGACGGACGCTAAACACACAACACCAGCGTTTAATAAACCCACACTAAAAAAAATAAATAAATAAAAAATGTAGCATAACTGTGCTTAACAGTGATCAGACACAAGCGCAGCATCCTTGAGCAGCTCGGCATAACTGGCCTCAGCGGTTACTCATCACACTTGAATTCCCGGGATACCGCCCCGATCATGATGTTGCCACGCGACAGCGGCCAGCCGGAGGCAAGGAGCAGTCGCGGCGCCCTGGAACCTGCTCACCTCAACAGCGGTTGGCCATTAGCAGTCACCGAGGGGCTGTCGGTTTTGACACTTTTGACAGGTCTGAATACGTTAGCGGCGGAGTGGCGGCCTGAATACACCGAATCGCCTCTCTCTCAAGGACTATTCCTCGCGGAGGCCGGAGCAGAGCCCCGAGATTTCTGCAAAGCTCCATACACCCATCTATTGGACGGACGTGGTAGCGCAGCGCGTGATGAGACCGCGCGTCACTCGGTATCGCCGTGGCTGTGGCTCGTTTTTTTTTTTTTTTTGAGTTGAATGAACCGTCTTGATATAACATAACAACAGTGATTTAACATGCTCCTGTTGGCCGATGACCTACTTGTTCACATGTGCACTGGAAGAAAAGCAAAGGCAAACGTGCCAAAAACCATTTTCAGCTGATGAGCCAGTGGATTGTGTTTTATTTTTTGAAGCACATGTCTCATTTCGCCACTCCACCCCAGATTTGAAAATTCGGGCCAGGACATCTTGCCGAGTGTGGATTTAATCTGCTATTTTCACGGGGTCAAGCCAGTGATCCGAAATCCCCGAAACCAGATGGGAGTATTTCTCTGGACGTACCTGATGAGGTGCGGGTTCAGGAATTCCGTTCTGACGGAGCCCAGGATCTCGTTGTTGCTGTACTCCACGAGGCTCAGCTCCCCGGCATTAAAAATCATGCACACCTGAAATGCACAAGGTTTGGTAATTAAACGAAAATTATAGGCCTTTTGTGTTCCTTGATAATGCTTTGAAATTTATTGGGAAAATTGTGGAGTTTTTTTTTTTTTCCTTTTTCTTTTTTTCTTCCTCTATTCATGAGAAAGGTCACATAAAAGGATTTGCGGGTACTTACCGTTTCATTTTCAAAAAAGAACTTTTCATTTCCCCCTGATCCAGGCCACGGCACCTGAAAGAAGCCGCGCAGTCAACATTTTCATTCAAACGTTGGCGCAATACTCACTTTGAATTGCACAAAGATGAGCGGTCCGACTCCAATTATTTTGAAAGGGAAAAAAAAGGGGGAAAAAAAAGGCGCCATGTGCGTATGATATTACAGGACAGATGGGGACGCTAATCAGAGGCGATGAGGAATGTAAGAGTTCTATTCATTTCGGAGATTTCGGTGGAATTAGTTCAAAAAAGAAAACTCCAGCCCAAAGTGAGGCGAGACGGCACATTTTCTTCAACAGAGTTCCCTCTACTTCGAATCATGGTGAAGCTAAAGCATCCGCATGGAAGTAAACGGTCACCATCCGCCAGTGTCGGTCTGCCTCTCAAAAATTTGCGACGCACCATTAAAGCTGTTTGCTGCCGCCAGCTAGAGCTGAAAAAGCGCCACCTTGTTATTTGCTCACGAGGATTTCATCTTGCACGCAACCCGGATTTCGGTACTTTTTTTCCCCACTGTTAGCTTGACGGATCTCCGAAAGACGTCAACGCAACTATCCAGAGAAAGTGTTATTTGGATAAACTGACCGTATGTATACATTCCCGCAAGGATTGTTTGCTTAACTTCTTAAACGCCATATAGAAGCAATGCTAGAATGAAATGTACCGTCTGCCCACGCGCGGCTGCTGGAGGATACATGAAGACGGGAAACTGTGGCATGAAAACCGTGCAAACAAACGGGGAAAGAAGGAAAGTCTGGTGATAGGTACTCGTGGGCAACAGGTGGGTCTTGATGTTGACTGGCGCGAATGGGACTCAGGACACACGGAATAATTTGGCAAAAAACGACAAGGTACGATGTGAGCTTGCCAAAATGATGGACTGAAGACTCCGCAATGGAGAATTGGGAGGCTGAGAGGGTCGATTAGCATCAAAAATCCCAGGCTAAACGCTGAAGCGCCGGTCTAAAGTCCTACCTCGCTCAGTTTATTGGTCAGCAGATCTCCCAGCAGCAGAGTGTCGGAGGTGTGAGCCACCAGGAAGCGATCCCTGCCCATGATCTTGACCTCCTCTATCTCGTAACCGTAGTAGGACTTCAGGACCACCCGGGTTCCGGTCGAAAGGTTCCTCACGATGACCTTGAAAGAGGACGGAGGACGGACGAAGGAGACAGAGGACGTTTAGTGAAGGAACCATTTCCATTTTGAGGAGTCTTGGCAGGTGGAACTCGATCGACCTCGCTTTCTGCGGACCTCTTCAGCAGGAGCCATGAAATAGAAGGGAAACACGGGTGTTCCTAATCACGCCGCCGCTATTCACGCCTTCTGTTTCATGTCTCACCATGACTGCTGAGGAAAAGGGTTCTATGGAATCCCAACTAGTTTTCGTTGACTTCTGTTCCCTGCATCTGCAGCTCTACGACAGGCTGAGAAAACCAAAAAAACTACTGGAAGCGTAAAGTTTGCAAAAACAACAGTGGGTCTGAGATGAAGCAGCGCCCCGAGTGATTAATTCCACGGACAAACGCAAGATAGAACTGCTTATTAAACCGCTCGGGTTGATCGACAGGTGCAGGCTGTGTGAGCCGCGTGTCCTCAAATGCTAAGAAAAAAAAAATGAAGTTCTTCTTAATTCAATAAACCAACCACAGAAGAACTTGATGAACTTCAGAAATTCATGACGTATAAAATGCTCAGAGGGCTGATGTGTATGCTCCTTTTGGTAATTATGAGACTGAGCTGCTGGATTCTTCGCATTTCATAAATCAAAACATGATTTTTTGGTCTTACTCAGGATATCTTCAGGAGCATCATCTTTAAATGACACAGCCAGGCTTCGTGCGAGGTTCTGTGAGGTCTCCAGTCCGTGCAGTCACAACTCCAACCCCTAACCTAAACCCTCACAGGCGTGGGGCCCTAACTCGTCTAGCGTTATGTCCTTATGAAATATGATGTTCCTCCAGTGTGCGCCGGGCTTCGGGCAGCCCCGCTTTGACGGCGTCCGACCCTACCTGGCTCAGTCCGACGTAGGTCATCTCGAACTTGTTCTTGTAGATGGTCCTGCGCAGGCAGCAGTCAAACAGCTCCACCCCGCCACACAGCGTCCCCTGCCGAGCACACGTGCAACATGAACGAACCGGCTGCTGGTTCTTTGCCGTTCCAGCCATTTGGTTTGATTTTGAACCAACTAACATCTTCTAACATTGGTCAGGGGAGCAGACACCCTCTCTACATTTAAGAGGAGGCTTAAAACTTTCCTTGTAGACAAAGCCTATAGTTAGGCCTGGCTCAGGCTCGCCTTGGACCCGCCCCCTAGTCATGCTGCTATCGGTCTAGACTGCACTGGCCCCCTCCTCCTATTCTCCCTCTCCTTTCCCATCCTCTTCCTCTCCATCCTCTCACGCATATTACTAGCTTAACTTCTTCCCCGGAGTCGTTCTCCTGTCTTGCAGAGACCTTCATGGCCATGGAGGACCTCCATCACTATTATTATTATCACTGCAGTTGATGTTACTTTGCATCTCTGGCTCCTGTCCCCCTTCTCTCTCTCTCTCTCTCCTCTCTCTCTCTCTCTGTCAACCCAACCGGTCAAGGCATATAGCTCCGCCCACCTCCATCCAGGCTCTGCTCAAGGTTTCTCCCCGTTAAAGGGGAGTTTTTCCTCGCTGCCGTCGCCAAGCACTCATGGGGGAATAGTTGGGTCTCTGTAAATTCAAGAGTACGGCCTCGACCTGCTCTACTTGGAAGGTGTCACGAGATAATTTTTGTCGCGATTTGGCGCCACATATTGACGTAATGGACTCCATCCATAACATCTACCGCTCAGATATGCGCCGTCCTGCTGTGACATCTCAAAGCGGCTGTCTTCAGAACCCCCCCCCCCGCAAACCTAAAGCGCTGGTAAACTGATAAAGGGAGGCATTTACCGCACAGAGGCGCGAGCCGTCTTTCTTCCAGGCCAGGCTGGTGATGGTGTAGAGGTTGAGGATCTCTTTGGGCTTGGCCTCGTCCCACACGCCTCTCCTCGGCGCCCAGTTAAACACCCGCAACCTGGCCGAGAAGTCAAGAAGGCACATGGACTCTCAAAGGATCCGGGAAGCGGAGACTACTCGCGTTTTTTTTTTTGTTTTGTTTTTTTTTAAACTGAGAGGCCGCACGCTGACCTGTCGTAGCTGCCGAACACGACGGACTGCCCGCTGGGGCTGGTCGACGCCACGGTGAACTCCCTCTCCGTCCGGTCGCAGGTGTAGTCGAAGGCCTGCAGCACCTGACCCTCCCGGCTGTAGGCCACCACCTTCTTGTCGCAGCCGCCCACCATGATGCTGTTTGCGCCCCAGGCCAGGGCGTAGGGCGGGCACGGGTGCATCAGCAGCTTGCCCTGCGGCGTCGCGCGGAAACGGAGATGAAGGTGGGAATATTTACATGTGGCGTCAACCAGATTCAGTGACTGGCCGCGCAGAGAGGGGAGGGGATGGAGAATCTGTGAGGCTGCCGGTACCTGAGACTCCCCCGAGCCCTCGTCGTCAAAGAAGTAGCGAACAACCGTGCCGTTGGCGTGACCGGACAGGATGCCTTTACCTGAGACGCTGGAGCAGGAGAAAATGAATCAACAACATACACCAGCACGGCGTTCGCAACCACACCCAAACTGGCCTGGCATCTCAAGGAGGACAGCAAAGTGCATGCATGAGATTTCCTGACATGGTTTGCGCCTTTCCCTTGTAGTACCCAGTTTAGTTTCATATTAATATGTTTCGGACAACACGGTGGTGCCGTGGTTAGCAGTGTTCGCAGGTTCGATTCTATGTGGAGTTTGCATGCTCTCCCCGTGTCTGCGTGGGTTCTCTCCGGGTTCTCCGGCTTCCTCCCACCTTCCAAAAAGCATGCTGAGGGTTAATTGGCTACTCTAAATTGCCCGTAGGTGTGTGTGTG
>CAAKHG010038438.1:18082-43035 GCA_901007715.1 Dactylopterus volitans | reverse complement strand
TGTCACAAGTCCGCGTCGGAGGAGGCGGCTACGACGCGGCCAGATCACCATGGAAACAATGGATTTAAGCAGCCGTCGTTCAAATCTGTGCTCTCTCTTTTTTTTCAATCTTCTACTTCCTTTAAAGAAGCACGGCGTGCTGCGTGCGACGTCACGTCTTCTTCTTCTGCGCATACGGGTCACCGCAGGGCCGTAGACCGCGAACGCTGGAGTCTTCATAGTGGTGGCATTTTAATTATAATGTGACAACCACGCAAAAAAAAAAAAAAAAAAAAAGATCCCCGCAAATTTGAATCGAGCATTGAGACCTGCAGTGTGAGCGCAGCCTGCGAGAAATGATGTTTCCACGGCCAGATTTAGCCGCCACGTGTCAAGCGCCACATGTGTTCTCACGCCGATGTCGGTGTTTCGTCGTGTCTGGTGTGTCTGACGCCGCCGTCGCGCTGGAAGGGAGGATCTAAATCCGACACGTCAAATTAGCATTAGCTCGCCGCTCCGCCGCGTAGGATCGCATCCTCACTTGTGCCCGCGCGAGGGAAGAGAACCAAACGTGAGCGGCTGATTGACCCGCAGCTTCTTCTCGTCGTCCTCCAACCGTTCAACCACCATGAACATCAGCACTAATAAAGCAACCTCGCGCCAGTATCGCAATGTTCACTTTTGAGCGTGTTGTTAAGAGTACGGAAACTGACACTGGGGCAGTATAGGGAAGTAGCAAACAGTCACGGGCCTGCGACACGCTGACGTGTGTGTGTGTGTGTGTGTGTGTGTGTGGTGAAGATGGCCCAGGTGTATTTTTCGCATATCAATCCCGGCTCGGTGGCTACACAAATGGCTTTCAGAATAAAAACCCTATTCTCATCTGCACGCCTCTCCCCCTATTGAAAATGATATATCTTACATGCTTCAAAATGACCGCTGGGAGTTAACACTCTGCAATTAGCCTCATTTTCCGCGCGGGTGTGAAGAATGGGGCTCTTTTCTATTTCTGCCTGTGGTGGCTTTTCCTCCCCGCGCGAAGAAGATTCAAGCTGAATCACAGAATAATTAACATAAGGAGCAATTCTTTTCAGCCTAATATGGCAGCTCATAAATAACGTAGCTAGAATGGCAGCTCATTTAGCGGCCAGATAAGCCTCCACGAAGATATCTAACAGATGATAGAGTGTATATCCTCTAGGTCTAGGAAATAGCGCCACATTTCCTCTCCTCGGATGTTTTATAATTCAGAATTGTTGCCCGCTTCTTGCGCAACTTCGGAATATGATTTTTCTTTCTCTCTCTTTTTTTTTTTTTGCTTTAATAAAAGCACCACGCAAAAACACAAAACACACACACACACACAACAGACAGGTCATTAGACTCCGGAGCGAAGGGATGACTGGAGAATACGGCACGGCGTCTCACGGATGCGGGGAGGCGAGCACGGGATGAGTCCCGTGCGACCCAGTTTAAAAGCACGACGCCGTGATATTTGCGGTGAGGAATTTGGTCCGGGGCTTTTGCTGGGCTAGTTTGTCTCCTTCAGGCCCGGCCTTCTGCCGCCGCCGCCGCCGTCTAAGCGCGCCTGTTATTTCTGCTCATGCAGCAACGCCATACACTAAATAGCTGCGCGGAGCGGAACAGAGGCATATGGTGATTAATCATGCTCTCAGCCAGTCTCGGGGCTTTTAAAAAGCTGTGCCAATCAATGTGATGCATTGCAAAATGGCTCGGCAAATGGAGGGCAGAGTGCAGGCCCGCTCGGCGGAAAAAACAGTGCGCCCGCTCGCCGCGGAGTGTCTTTCTTTCTTTTTTTTTTTTTTTACCTTTAACGGAGCAGCGTTTGATTGGCTTCAGTTTTTTAATCAGCGATCTGTAAACTGTGTCTGGAGAGCGAACCTGCTGATTGGGGCTGTGAGATCGGAGATGCTCGGCGAGTGAGCGACCCCCGTCTGGCTGTGATTTCGCTCGACTTTTCCTATCTGGAGGCATTTGGGAATCGGGCTGTGCTGGCGTCTTTCCCAAGCATTTAAACGCACGCAAAAATCTGCAACAATATCTAATAATTACTGTTATGTGGTTGTAATTTTTCTATTCCGCCTGTTCTTTAGTAATGCCTCTTTTCCTACCAACTTGTTAAACCTCACACACACACACGCACAGACGACAAAACAAAAATAAATAAATAAAATCTTAGACGCCTCGCGATGCGGACGTGGACAATTCTGAAATGTCAAAAATCGATTTTTCTAAATGTTGATGGATAGCGCGACGCCGGCGGAACGCAAAGGGCGGAACTCGGAAGGCGCGGGCAGCCGATGGCGCGCAAATATCAGAGGCAGCGGGATGACGGAGTGTAAAATCCAGAGCGGCGCCCTCTGCGGTGAAAGCTCGCGTTTGGAGGCACTCGAGCTTCTATGAAGTTGAAGGGAAAAAGGACCAGAGCCACGACAGGATAGTTGTGTCCAACTAAACCCAAACAGGAGGAACCGCGTCACACGGAAGGAAAAACACCCTGCTTGTAGCTGCTGCCAACCGGAGCACCACCGAGCCAGCCACATCAAAGCGTCCGCCCAACTCGGAAAGGGGCGGAGCCAATCGGGGACTCTATGCCAGCTTTTACTGCCAAGGACTCGTTGAGAACCAGGGCTCTCACGCTACGCCGCGCAGTTTGGAGCTGAGATGCAACGTCCTCCTCTGGAAGATATTTTTACCGACACGCAGCGATGCGACACCAAAGTCGTGGAATCGCTGAGGAAAGCAGGTGGGACAAAAATCCTGTATCAAAAAAAAAAAAAAAGATGCATTGATAAATGTTTTATCATCACACGACTGTGCGTTTTTTTTTTTTGTCTGAGGATACTGCTCACTGGTCATTTGATTTGTAACCATAGCGACGGCACCTCGCGCACAAATTGCTTCGGCCCAGACTCCGGAGTCCCTCACGCTGGGGGTCGATCTGACCTCGGGTCCCCCTCTAAATAAGAGCCACACGCCGGCCCCGCCTCCAGCCACCTCACTCCAAAACCGGCCCGCCTCTGTCACCATATACGGCGAAAACAGCGGTTGCCCCCCCCCCCCGGGTCTGTGATGCACAAAACAAGCGCGCCGAAGGCAACGCCGGAGAGCCGGGCACGTCGTTTTATCACTAAGCAACTGTAGGTCACAGTTCGTCTCACAGCACATTTCCTCAGATCGCTTTTTTTTTTTCTTTGCCTTCCTCCCCGCGGCTACATTTTTTTTTTTTTTAATTCAGATGATTTCAATTAAATTAGATTTAATAAAAACGTTAAAAGTCACACAGATAAAAGAAGAGACTCTTGCGGCTCTTCCCCTTGACTCGCTTTTGAGGCCCGACTGTCGTGTTCACGCCGATCCGCGCTGGCGTTAGTCAGTTACGACTGAGCTCTGTGGACTTTACCGTCTGTCCCGAGTATATAAATACATACACCGAATAGTAAAAGTACACTGATCAGGCATAATATTAAAACCACTGCATCTTTACCACAGAATGAAATACAACACCCTGCAATAAATGAATGTTTAATCTGTTTGAGAGAGGTGTTGACTTTAATCATTGTTACTGGGACTGTAATCTGTGATGCTGTCGAACTGTACGCATGCTTATGGAAACACGTGGTGGCGCCCGTTGCCAAAACAAACAACCCCGACACATTTAACGATCTTTCCGCTTTGACCTCTACGGTGATGAAACAGTTTGAAAAGTCGGTTGAAACGGAAATGTTAGCAAAAACTGAGGGTCTGCCGGACCCTCTCCAGTTTGCTTACAGAGATAACGGAGGTGTGCCAGATGCCGCAGCTGACTTACTTAACCTTGCGTGTGAGCATCTTGAAGGCAGTGAGGACCGCGTTGGACTGCTTTATCGTTGATTTCTCGTCGGCTTGTGACTCAACTCGGCCTCATGTGTCGGCTGCTAAACTAAAAGCGGGTCGGATTTTTGATTTCCTCACAAACAGATCGCAGCAGGCCCGAGCGAACGCGGCATCGTCCGCCGCCGGCTGAACTGGTGGCTAACTACAAACATCTTGCGCTAAATTCGGTGTGGGCTGTGATTTGCTTTGCAAAAACAAAAAGGTCAGCGGTGCCTCTTTTTTGTCCGAGGAAGCTCGACAAATTCCGAGAAGATGAAAAGTGCTTTCATGGTGCTTTTATCGAGTCTGGCATTTCCTTTTGTATCAATTGCTGGGATAGAAACCTTGCTAGCCAGGATAAAAACAAAAAAAGAGTAGCTGGGGTGAAGCTCCTGGGGTGAAGCTCCGCAGCCTGGATGGAATTTTTAACACTCAGGTGCTTAAAAAAAGCAAAGTCCATTCGTAGGAACGATACCGACCCTCTTAACCAGGAATATGAGCTTCTTCCGTCTGGCCTCCAGCTATCTGCTCCCCAAACTACTGAAAACAGATTTAACTTTCCCTTTGTGCCTCTCTCCGTCCGGGCTTTAAACGCCGCGGAGCAGAGGAGGTAATTGCAACGCGGCTTAAAACTCGGCCCACTGCGGCTATTTTGTTTTCTTTTTTGTAAAATTTGACCTACTGCCGCTGCCACCGTGCACCTGTTTGCTATCTACTCGACTCTGCGCTTCACATCACCGTGCAGATTGCTGTATGTGAGGTGACCAGTGGTCTGTGTTTAATTCTTTATTTTTCGCACTGCAAACTGCGCACTTTACAGGCTGCTGTATATATGCTGGTCACTTGTCTATTTTTACCTCGTCGTTCCTTGCCCTCGTCGTATAAGCCGCCGTACATGTGCTGACCACTGGCTTATCCTTCTATTCTCGCTACCTTCGTGACGTAAATCTCGCCCCTGTTGTCTTGGCGACTGCACATATGCTGATCTGCAGCCTATCTTTTTATGGTCTGTTCTTTCTTGCACTATAAACTGTGCGCTCGGCGCAGCTGAGGAAGTTCACTGCCCTTCGCCATGTTTTATGCCCAGACGTGATCGTTTCGTCGGTGTGTGCCGAACTGAACGTACGCATCTGCTGCAAACCAGATCGCCCTTTAAGGGACAAACTAATAAAGTGAAGTGAGGTGTGCTGGGTTATACGGAGAGGTGTCCCTCATATTTTGGCCATCCCACTCGTATGCATTAGGGATAAAGGACTGAAGGGCTGGTATTCTATGGTAAACAGTGGGCATGTTATGCTTGACTGAGCGTCTGTTTGTGGCGACAGCATAGTCTTATTATGATTATTATTTAACATCACTGATATATTGACGCTACCACAACAAATAAAAGATAAATTCCTGGCTGAAACGCACACCGTTACTGGTTACAGCATTTTGACAGATGGGCCCCCGAACATAAATGATTGCGGTTCAATATGAAACACGATTGAGCGCAAACGGATAATAACGACAATCATCATAATCCATCAGCGGAGCTGGCAGGTACAAAAGCTCTTCAGGCGACGGGTGGAAGCCACCCGAGCTGCATCTTTACTGTCGTGAAGTGGGTGAAGAAGAGGGGGGGAAACAAAAAAAGAAAAGAAAAAGAAATTAAAGCCGTCTTCTTCCTCCACTCAACAAGCAGCGCACCGGGGTTGCGCCTGGAGCGGTGTGTTTGTTGTGGGCAGTGTGTGAGAGAAGCGGCATGGAGGGAGCGTCAGGCCACGCAGAATACAGACAGAGCGTTTACCTGCCCCTGCGTTCTGCCCGTATGCCATGTAGCCGCCGCCTCTTCCGCGGGTCCCCCTACCTGAGCCGCGTGCCGCCGCTACCGCCGCCGCCGCCACCGGTCCGTATGCCGTCGCCGGGAAGCCTGGCATTCAGAAACAGAGACGGCACACACTCATGAATTTAGGATTTCCTAATATGGCTGAAACACAATCAAACAACGCGGCCACATGGTCGTTTTTTTTTGTTTTTTTTTTTGGTATCGTGGCTTCACCACGACCTTAAATAAGCTCCGGCTGTTGTCGCCTAACAGGAGCTAGCAAATAATGGTGTAGTTAGCACTTTTAAGATCATTTAAACCTCAAGGCCCGGCGGCCTTGGAAGAACCTTGAACGCACATTACTGGACAGCACCCAGGATCCCAGGAGTTAGTCAGTGCTGGAGGCCAAAAAACAAAAATTGGCAAAACAATAAGATATGAGAGTTGGAAGATGTTAAAAAAAAAGCAATAACTGTTATCATGGGTATTAAAATTTCTGTGGACAAACATGCAAGCAAGCCACTTTTTCAGCATAAGCGAAAGCACGCGGCCAATGATAAAAAAAAAAAAAAAAAAGTTTGGTAAATTGCTGGTCCATTCAGGTCAGTCTATATGAGGAGACCCGGATAAAGATAATCAACCCTTTGCAAACGCTTCGCTCGGCTTTGCCACAACAACAGCTCACAAACAATAATGCTAAGAGGAAGCATTTGGGGTTGCTAAAATAAGGAGAAAATCCGCCAGGTCATGGGAAACACAGCACACCCGGGTGAGGGAGGGCGACACCGATGATATTTACAGCTACGTTCTCGGCCCGGGCAGACCGAAGAGGGTCTACCTGCCTAACTACTGTGCGACAGTTGACAGAAAACCTGCCAAAAATGCCAAGAATTCCCACAATGGGTGTCTGTACCTACAAACTATGAAACCTCCTTCCATAAAACTACATATTTTAGAAATATAACCGCTATAAATCAATGTTCACTTTTTTTTAAATTTGTATTCAGCCTTCATATAAAAACAAGAAACTCGACATCACGGTCAAACAAATACGACCTCTCAGTTTTGTCAACATTGTGATATTTAAATGGACTTTAAACTGCATTACAAGTCTGAGCAGGGACATGCTTGAGGGGTTGCTGACACCATGCGATGGGCCCTGGGGGTTTCTGGCGAGAAAATACAAGCCGGTCTGCATTATCTGGCTTCGGATTTGCCCTTTCACATGTGACAATGTTGCCACCTGCGCACAAAAACCCTCTCGGAGGGGGAGCTCGTGGCCCCGTGCTTTGCGATGACTTTGCCCCTGCTGCTGATGAAGACTTGGCGGTCCTCTGTTAGGTCCTCACGAGGCGGGCGCACCCACAAATGTGGCCATCTGGAGGCAAAAGCTGATAAGCTTCCAATCTTGGCAAATTTAAGCGGGCTGTCGGGCGCATCTGTGGTTGGGAGGTTTGGAGGGACAACAGGTCGGGCCGTGGTGCCCGACTCCATCCTAAAGCTCAGGTATAGCTGTGAAAAATGGCTCCGGCCAGGGAGCTCGTCGGTAGGGTCAATGACTGACATCATTATCCTGAAGCCCAGCCCTTAGTCAAGAAGTTCATTACTGCTTTAATGATGTCTTAATGATGCTTGGACTGTTTTTCTTACGGCATACATGCAGTCATCTGGGTTTCTCTTCGCTTGAACGTTGGAACATTCTAACGCATGCGTGCCGAACATCGCAGGAGTCCCACAACTTGTCCCCTGCTGGTTTTGAGGAGCCTCTACATGTGAAAGCAGACCGGGCCGAAGACTTTACAGAGACTGTTGGCATTTACATTTACATGGCTACGAGCCTGTATGCAGTAGTAGAGGATCAGCACACGCTTACCGAACTCTCAGGAGTTTACGTGACAGCATGTTAAGCTTTGAATGTTTAAGTATGTCCTACTGCAAGTGGAACAAACTGGACGCACAAATGCAACATTTTATGTTTTATCAATCTACACATTTCACTTAAAATAGGACTTATGTGAGAATATGTTGTGTTTTGCTTTCTATATACTGTATCTGTCTTTATTGTTGATTACTATTTTTTAAATTATTTTCACTACTACTTTCACACATCCTTATACCCTTGTTGTCTGTATTGAAAGTAGTTTAAAGTATTCGGATTCTGATAAGGAGACTACAGGCTGCCCCAACCATCCCAGGTACTTCTAAACGACAGTAGGCTGAACAAACTGCGACTTGCACAACTCTCCAAAATAGATTAAACACTAGCAGAACATTGTTCGCGTTGCTCTGGCATCAAACCATGAACCCACAACCCACGACCTCCGTGTACCATTGCTCCCCTACTAACCAGCCTCCTAAACTCCCTGTGCTTCAGCTCCGACGCGAGCATTAACCTACACTCAACCCCTAAACTGCAAAGATCTACTTACTGGAGAATTGTTTTTTTTTGTCACCATAAATCGCCCAAAAAGTGGCAGTATAAACATGTTTCTGTCCCCACAGCAGGACACAAACACACTGGTAAGATAGAAATTACAAGCTGTGCTTATTTTTAAACTCAAGACATAAAAAAGGCATATTTGCAGAGGTGCAGCATTACCCCTTCACTGACCGGACGCGTGACTCAGGCTCACAGGCAAAATAAATACAGTTTCCCATTATTGAAGGCATTGTTTTTCTGCATTATGATTTCATAATGATATAAATGTGCGGGGCATGACACATCCCAGTCTCTTCAACCCGCGCTACAGGTTGTTGACCCGCTTAATGTTGAGGATGTCCCGGAGGGGAAATGAATTTGAAGGAAAATGGGCCTGAGAAAGAAAGTGCTGAGAAACGGGACCCGGAGCGCCATCGGAATACGGAGCAGGCGTGCGCTCGCCACCTTGACGAGCTGGGGGGGGGGGGGAGAGCGCCACTGACGTTGAAACGTTTCAAAATAATATGGTCCGCGTTACTGTATGCAAGCCGGGGAAAGGTGAGCTTGTAACATAACATGAGGACCCATGAAAACCATTGGAGTTCTGGTGAGAAGCTTTCATAAGAAAAAAAAAGAGCCCTTACATGGCGAGTCCTGGTGAATTTCATTCATTGACACAAAAACCCTGACAAATACAAAATAATTTAGCAGATTCAAAGTATCACATCCGGCTGCATTCAAGCATTACATGATCATCAGGCGGGGATTAAGAATGCATGAGGCTCCTGGGCGCGGAATCTCAGAGCTGACGGCTGGCAGGTGCTCGCCGCCGTTCGGAGGCGAGGCTGTGTTCCAGTCTCTGGGATTCCGGAGGCGGAAGGGAGATACTGTATTTGGCGCCACAGTGCCCCTGAATTTTGTTGCGGTAATTTCTCAAGAATATTAACATTTGACAATCAGAAATGTTGTGAACTCTGCACTCTGTGTGTCCAAAAAAAAAAAAAGACTGGCAGCTGGGAAAAGTGGGTTGAGCGTTTAATCCTGGCCCGGGGATCAGCAGGTAGTTCCATTCAGCGGTCACTTTGAAGGCTTTCATGAAAATCTCTTATATTTACTGTTGAGAGGACGGGAAAACTAGCAGCCGGCGCCGGCGGGAATATGGATTTGTGTCAGCGTGGATGAAGGGAATGAGGTGCAAGAACCAATTTTCTTTGTGTGGATGCTGTTATGTTGTGTTACGTTTGTTTTGGATGCGTTCTCCCACGAGGTCATCGCGCCGACGAAAGCCTGAAAACATGCTGGAGGAGGCTGTTGGTTTTCTGTGGGCAGCGATGATTTTTTTTTTTTGTCCCCACTCGAAAAGCTGTGGCTCGTTTTCCATTCAAAATGCATGTCAAATGTAATGCATATCAGGCGATGCAAATGTCAGAGTTAAGCCATCAAAATTAAAATGTTTGCAGGCGACATGCCAATCGGGAGGCCTGGCCAGTGCGAGGAGGCTGCCAGTCGGCGGGAGGAGGGGGGTTTCTAAGTGACTGCAGAGATTTGCGTGATCTAAGGCGAAGGCTCTGACGGGGCCGGCGCCTCGTTGGCACTCTCAGGTGCGGTGCTTGTCGTCCATTCAGGTCTCGGGCAGCATTAAATCAATTTCATGGAGTCTTTACTGTTGAAAAGATGAAGCCAATATTTGGAACGTGGCCTGCAGCGGTTTACTCGGATCCAGCTTGTCCGGGGGACCGAGGACAGTGATCGAGCCCGCGGGACTAAGAAAGTCGCTTTATTTTAGTTAATTTTCCATTTCACTACATTTCCCCGATGTTCCACTTCCTTCCTTCTTTCCATGTTGTAACCTCTCCTCTAGCTTGGTGAAGGCGAGTTGTTATTTCTCTGTTCCGCTGCACACATATGGATTTCCTGGATCGCTGTGATGTTTGTGGACCAGCAGTGGCATAAGCCGGCGTAGCTGCCTCCAGACTCATCACTCATTGGTTAGTGCGAACGCCAGCGGGGTTCATTCTTTTTAACAAATAAAAAAAACCCCAAAAAAACCAGAGCAGCAGTGATTGTGTGCGTTCCATCTTTGTTAGCCGGGTTCATACCCTTCTGTCTGCCCGTGAATGCTGGAAATGGGAGCCTCCGCCGACCAGGCAGCCGGAATGGGCCAGAGAGCTGCGTTCCTCTCGGCATCAAGAATCACAGGAGACCTGACAACGCGGAGGGGAGCGTTCTGACACGACGGCAAACTCCTCAAAACCGGCTGCCGGTTGTTCCGCCGCAAATAGTTAAGACGCCTTAATTGCTGTCAGCGTCGGGAGAGCGCGCATGTTCCCATGTCCAGAAATGTGTCAATTTCCGCCTTCGTAGAGAGATGAGCTCATCAATATACAGCGCCCTCTCAATCCCTTTTTTTTTTTTTATTTCCATGCGCACTAAGTGAAGCATAAACAGTGCAGACAGCCAATTAAAGCCCGTCCCATCATTCCTCCCATATCCTCGGAGCGGGCGGTTGTTGTGTAGCAGTCTGCGAGCTCTCTCTGTACGTCCAACGGAATCGCGGCACTTGACGGGTTTGTTTGAAGACGGCGCCGACGGGATAAATAAACTAGCAATAATCAATCGCCGACGAAATTCTACCCACGGCCCGTTCCTGTGGGGCTTCCCGCCCGATCAATCCATCTGCATGTTTAACGCAACGGCTCCTATCAGCGACCGTATGGATTGGGAAGACCACGCGCAGAGGTCCTCTCAGGCCGGACGGCTTTAACCCCAGCGGCTGCTATCGATCCTGCACGGGTCACACCGGGAGCCACGCGGCGGCGGCGGCGGCACGTTCGCGTTGTCAGAAAAAATTAGAAGAATGAGTCAAAGGCGGCGGCGGCGGCGGCAATCTGCTGCTTTCAAGTCCGACTAGTTGCTTCTGAAATTTGAATTAAGATGTGAAGATTGGCGGACGGATGGATGAGGAAATTAAACGTGCCGATAGAGGAGGCTCTGATGAAAAGAGCCATCCAGCGACTGCAGCTGAGCCCGATTCCCGCTGAAAACAGATTCAATGGGAGGCCGTGAACCAGCGCGCGAAAGATCACTCCTGGTGGAAGTAGCTGCGACGCGAGCGGCGTAATTTGAGTTATTTCCGCGCAATCATGGATGGATGAAACAGGTTTGTGATAACTTCCAAATGTTGTGAAATCATGTTTCCTCCTATTCTAAAATGCTCCGCAGTCTTTTGATGCCTTTAGAGCCACGATCTCTGCCGACTGGGTCCCTGCTGGATAACAGTTTAACATAATTAACGCCCAATGAGCGAGAGGAGGCATTATCGGAGTCGCTGCAGACAGACTTAGAACTCTTAAAAGAGCAGCGTTTGAAACCTCGTCTCCTCAAACCCATACGCCGCACACTTGTGGCCATCTGCGATGATATCAACTGGTTAAATGGCACGTCTGAATGGTGGCGTTAAAGACCTCAGCCTATAAATCGACAATTCACGTGCGCGGGGACTGTCTGCTAACAGATTTACGTCCTCACAACACCAGGAAGAAACAAACGCGCGCGCGCGCGCGCTCACACACACACGGGCTATTTTGGATGCCTCTAGTCAGAGTTAATGGTTTATTTCACACAGCTATTTTCGAAAGCACTAAGGCAGAGCGAGGATCCAATTGGCACAGCCCTCTATCCCTCTCCTCAAAATAGACAACCCATTGTTGACATATTCCCTGTGAAAAAATGAGGCTTGTTTCCCCTCCGCCATCCTGCCAGTGGGAGTGTATTAGCCCGCAACCCCCGGCCCGCCTCACTCCAGGTGAGTGCAACATCACAGGGACTTTGAAATGGCAGCGGAAATGTAGGTTACAATGCAGCGGCGGGAGAGCCGGCAGCTGAAGCCCGGCCCCGCGAGCGCCGCGCTCTCAGAGCAAATCTGCGACATTACGCCAAATGTGTACAGCAACGCAGGGCTTCAGACGGACGCTCTCTCTCTCTCCGAGCGAGGCGGAGTTCGTCCTGAGCAGCGGAGGATCCGCCATCGGCCAAAAGGAAGCTCACATTTAGACCTCACGTGCAATCGACAGAAAATAGCTGCTCCGCATGGGTCACGAAGCAAAGAAACGCTGCGTGTCCGCACGCGTTCCTCAGGAGAAGGGACGCCCTTTACGCCTGCAAGAACCCCGGGTTTATGGACCCAGGTGCTCGAGCCCAGGTGTCCGTGTGCAGCCGTCAGGACGACGTGACTTAATCAACCCAATAAACAGGATTCAGAAATGTATGCAAATCATAATCAGGATTTGTGCTTTGTGCAGAACTTTGTGCGCACACGCGAGCAGCTAACATCGCCGGGAGGGTCGAGTCATGCTAATTGGGATGCAAACTGTGTTGTAGGGCTTTATGGGTGTTATTTATGTTTATATTATTTAATGCTTGATATTAACATAAGAAATACATATATAAAAAACTGCACAATTATCGATTTCAGATTTTTGTACCTCTTTTGTAGAAATTAAAAGAAAACATACATTGGACTATGCAATGGTTTTTAGAAAGTGAAAATATCTACCCTGCAGCATTCAGGCAAAAATCTCAATAAATTCCAAGATGAATGGCGGTGATCCATTTCGACACGGAGGTGTAGCTTGCAGCTGCGCTCGCCACAGGTTATTCACATGACACCTCATCTCGCCGATCACGCGTCAGCTGCATCCGCGGCGCCGAGACTCCGCCAGGGCCGAGCCACGCAAACACGTTGCAGAGGGGGACAGGCAGAGTACAACATCCAATTAGAGGGTAGAGGTCCATCACAGGGAGTATGGGATTGGACAGGACCCCTGGGTCACGGTTGGTGACGACCGGCTGCAACCCCCCCCTCCCCCCCGGCGCTAACAGAGGTGCTTCACCGCTCTGCTTGACAATGAGGCCAATTACTAGTCAGCAGGGCGAGACCTGAGACCTGCAGCAGGGCCTGGCTGCTACAATTAAGATTTGAGGGGGTGAACAAGTGAACGGTCGCGCCTCCCCCCCCCTCGCTCGCTGTCCTTTTACCGCTCTCGGCATCCACATGCAGTTTAATTAAAATACATCTCTTGTTTGACCTTACTGATGCTTAGTATCCGAATATTTCACACCGTGATTATGACTCGTTTTGAGGGTGATTCCGGTTGATTCTAACACGGCTCTTGTTGTGTAGCGTGCTGGTCATGTTATCCCGAATCATTAATGACATCTAGAGTCTCCGTTAGGGTGCATGCAAATGAGAAGTTATAGTCTTATGGGAAAAAAAAAATGTCATGCAATGGAAGGAGTCCTCTATGTACTATTACTGATTTTTCCCACTTATCATCATGCCAGAGAATTACATGAGAATTCCAGATTCTAGTTAAAACAACTAAGAGTCTTGACAGGGTTTGACAAGTTAAATTTTGCGACTTTTAAAGAACAACAATGCAATTTAAGACTTAAATTTCACAACTATAAAAGAATGAAGGGCAGTTTTTTTCTTTTACAAGGTGAGCAGTCTTCCAATTCTTTGTAGTTTTTTTTTTTTTTTTAACAGACTTCCATCCTGTTGAGCCAGAAATCAACACACCTTCAATTACCCATTCTAAATGAAAGTAACAGAAGCCATTTTAAAATATTTTGCAAAGTTCATGTCATTCAATTTTACTAAAGAGAGAAAAAAAAGGGGGGGAGCGGAAATAGAGTGGACGGCGTTGAATGTGCATGCATCTCCACAATTTCCCCCTAATCTTTTTCCGGGCAAGAAAGTAATATTAGCTTCATAATCCAATCAATTTCTAAGACCTGGCCAAATCCTATTTAAGAAAACTGGTGACCTCAAATTCAGAAAATCGGAGTTCAGCGTTAAGACCTCTTAAAGAAGCACAGACACCATGAGGCCCTGTGAGCTAGAAACAGCATGTGACAGTTCATCCATACATTAAAGATTTGTCTGTTGAAATGTGGAGTGTCCCAGACTCATTTGGAATGTTGATTTTCTGATTTTCTTTTTCTTGTATGAAGAATGCTTTCGCTACCGAATTAGTTTCCATAATAAATTCAAGGCCATGGATTGTGAACACGCTGCCAAGCTTGGCAGAGACTCTGGCTGCTGTTTTCCCTGTTCTCCATGACCTGATTCCTCCGGGTTTGGCCCTCAACTTGCAACACCCCAGCCCGCAAGCCCCAAGCCTGCAAGCACCCAGCCAGCTCGAGTCCGGTCAGCTAATCTCCAGCCAGCCAGCACTTAGCCTCCCCTGCCCAGTGCCACTGAGCCTCCAGAATTCCAAGTCTCTTGTGTCTGAGTTGCAGTCATCCAAGTCTTCAGAACCAAATCTGCAGCCGTCTTCCAAGTCCCCGGTACCACCTGCTGCAGCAGTCCTCCAAGTTCTGAGCTCCAGCAGCCTTTCAAGCCCGCTGTGCCTCAGCTGCAACATTCTAACTCTTCAGAGCCGGAGCCAAACCTGTCCCAGTCTTTGGAAGTAGAGCCACACTTCCAGTTTGGTGCTTTGCTACTGTCCCAGTCCGCAGTTCCAGCGCTGCAGTCTCTCCAGTTTCCTGTTCCCTGGCTCCACTGGTGCGTCTCTCTTGTCCCCGGCCGACTCCAGGACCGCCGGCAAGTGGCTCCTCTTTTGTCACTGGATCCGAGATGTCTGCCTGAGTGGGTTCCTCCTTTGTTGTTGGCTCAAACTTCATCCGCCTGTGTGGCTCCGACTTTGTCACTGGTCCCCCCAATTTCGCTGCTCGCAAGTCCGCAGACCATCTGTTTGAGGCCCTCCTCCCTCCGTTTTGCTGCTCTTAAGCCACCAGGAAGTCCACCTGAAGTCCCGTTTCGTCACTTTCAGGCCACCAGGCCACGCGCCTCAGGTCCCCTGCATAGCCGTGTTCAATGCGCCAGGTCGTCCACTTGAGTTGTCTATTTTTGCTGCTCTGGAGCTCCCACGCTGCCTGCCTGAGACCCCTATCTATGCCCTTTTTTTGGCAACGGGGCTGTCTGCTTGAGACCCATGGCCCCTCCAGGTCTGAGTTTCTTCAGTCTTCTCTGGATGTTGGCATGATTCATTCTGTTGGCGTGTCAGTGCAGAGACACCGGCACTATTGTGACATAATTTGAAGAGAAATAAAAAAATATATATATTTTGACACCAGGCTGGGACAGAAACGGAAATATGTTTCACCTTCTGGTTCTACTCTGACCAAACTTCACGCTTTTGGTTGATATCATTCACATGTGCGCGCACGCGCGTGTGTGTGGCTGTTTTCAACTGAATCACATAAGAGTCTCTGGTCTACCTGAGAAACGCTCTGAAAACAGGGCCAGAGCATGGGAAACGGCATATGGTGAAGTGGGGGGCTTATGGCTGTTTCGGAATCACAGTGTGAAATCAAAGTATTCAGATAGCCATCTCCATGCAGGGAGCACAACACTGATTGGCAACAGCATTAATGTGTGCCGAGCCCAAGGGCCAGTCTGCTCTATAAACACACATAATCGGCTTTATCCTCCCTGGATATATGAGCTCGAAATTAACTGTTTGATTTTAAGTGTTTGTGTGTGTGTGAGAGAGAGAGAGAGAACAGTTTTGTGTAGCTGTAGCTGGTAAGAAGCCTGGAAAGTTAGAGAGCCATGGAGAGCGCTACCCTTTTCTGTCCTATACACAAAAAACACACAGGGGTACACACTACACACACCAGAACACTACTTATGTTCCCACTATTCTATAATTGTAACTTTTCTTCATTCTAACCCAAAATCAAATTTAATCATTTTTAATTCTTATGTAATTCATGGAAATAAAATCATCATTGCTCTTTATTGAAGACTTTGGAGGACTCGATACGAGCGACTGAGACCAGGAAAATGTTTACTGAGGTCATACATAAAGGGGGAAGCGCGATAATTTTCTAATAGACTTCCATGTAATCTGACTTCTTCAACTAAGGTGCAACCAAGGTTCAAGGTGCAACCGAGGCGACGTCCTTGGTTGCACCTTTTTTTCCCCACCTGCGCATTTCTTCCATATTTGTTAGACAATCCATGGGAATAAATCGGCTCTGGGGCCGAATCCGCATCAGGCAGCAGCAATCCCGGGGCTGAATCGTCAGGTGAGCGACTGTGTGTGCGAGCATTTGTGTCTCTGCTGTTGCCCGTTTGCAAACTAATCAAAAGTGAAACATCAATTCCAAGCGTGACCCTCAACAACCAGGTAAACAGAGGATGAGGTGATAAGAGGGGACGGTGAGGTAGCTTTTATTAGCCGAGCCTGCGAGAGGAAGTTGTGACCTTGGCGCCTCGCCTCTAAACGCATACATAAGCAGACGGCGCGCCGCCACGGCCGCAATCTCCAGCTCTGATCACAGGCTGCCATGTTCACCAGAAATGAACTGTGACAAAAAAACAAGGAGACAATTGGTGCGCGTTAGATGGCTAGAGGGATGGGGGTGGAAGCACCCGGGGAAAGCTGCGGAAGATGTCATTCCTCTCGCTGATATCTCGCCACAGGAACGGACAAGCAGCCCGAATGCAAATAGCATCGCTACTGCACAACATGACCACGTTCTCTATTCACCGCAGAGCCTCGGAGCGGCTCCTGGAATTATTGTTGTGTGTCACAGAGTCTGTCTGCAGGTGCACGAGGCGTAATTACCCAGGTGGCAAAATATGATTATTGTGTCTCTCACTCAATATACCGAGCAACATGGAGACCGACGCGACACAATCCAACGGTGAAACCGCGAGAAACAAGTTTAAAATGACACATCCGCAGCAAAGCAATACCAACTCGGGAGCATAAAGTGAAATCATTACTGTTGCCATTTACGATATGTCTCTCACTCACATCACAGCTTCCATTCATGGAAGCACTAAAAAAGCAATAAGAACATGATAAAACAAGGTGGGGGCGGGGGAGTAGGGGGTGGTCTGAGGTTGAAGCCGCCTGACCAAAAAGACTCGTTAAAAAATGTTAAAAATGTTAAATGGCGCCAACAATTGCTGGCGGGGTAACAATGGAGAGGCTGAAAAACTCAGTCTTCTCACAAAGGGACATTCCAAGCTGCAGCGTTTGACCTCCCCCGAATGGCGTCCCTGGCGAGGATTATGGCCAGTTCTTCACAAAAAGATGAACTTCTCGCCTTCTCAGCAGTCAATTTTGAACCTCCACAGCGAGCCAACTACACTAAACGGAAAGGGAAAAAAAAAAAAAAAAAGGCAGAGAAAAATGCTTTACACCTTTTCATGTCTGAGCAGCACCAAGGTCACTTGTGCTATCAGGATACTACAGAGGAAGAGAGAAAAGAAGAAAAAAAAAAAGAGAGGAGGGGCAGGGATGAAAAGGTAAAAATCGTGTCACGGGAGGAACTGAAATCAGCTCCCACCTTGCAGGGTTTTCACAAAGTGTCTCAGATGAGATGATTCAGGAAAGAAAAGATACACGGAGGCGATGTGTTTGCATGCGTTTCACACCTGCTGTTGGGGGGAAGGAAAAAAAAAAAAAAAAAAAGATGGCAGAAGAGGAACATTTGCTTCTGGCTTTTATCTGGCAACTCCACAGAAACCAGACACCCTTTATGCCATTATGGAGAGACAGACAATAACCATTACGGTTGCGATTACAGCGACACACTCGGGGTGCACGAGCTTTGATCCATCACTTCGCCTCGGGAGGCAGCGCTCTGCCACCAGCGACGCGCGGACGAGCGCTGCTGATGAGCAAGGGCAGTTGGAGGAGGCCCGGCTTTGACAAGTTTTGCTGGCCGACCCTCGTGGGGTATCAGCTGCATATGCGCGCGCCCGCGCGTGCGTGCGTGTGTGTGTGTGTGTGTACGCGAGTGTGTGATGAATGATGGCAGCCCGCTATGCTCCCTGGCGCGTTATGGTCTCGAGCACCGAAGGCAGCGCGGTCCCGAGGCTAATGTATTTTAATCCAGTTTCCTCTGGCTGTGTCACACCACGAGACTCCTCCAGCGCCGCTCCACTTCACAGCCAATATTCATCCCAACTTTGCCCTTTTTAATTACTCTGGTCAAACAGGGGGGGACGTTGCGGAGGAAGGACTTTACAAATATAGACGACATGATTTCTGGTGACAGCGGGTTCTTTGGCGACTTTGCTCAAGAATGACCTTGTCCCCAAGGTGGACCTGTCATTTCTCTGCATGTTTGTCTCTCCTCCCCGCGAATCTCAGGTCTGAGCCCAGTCCGCCCAGCTGTGTCAAAAGCTTCAGAAAAAAGGATGAGGGGGAAAGTAAAAGCAAATGTTTACACTAACGCTGGCCGTTCAGAATTTTATCGAAACAAAACAGGGCTTATTCTCATAATAGAGAGTCTGATTAAAGATGGCTCAAACCAAAACTGAGAATGTCCGTTTAAAAGCTAGCAAGGCACCTAATAGAAGGTCTCCTGCTGCTGTGGCCCACGCGCTTCACGGCTGGACGTGTAGTCAGGCCAGAGATGATCTTCTACTGACCTCGGTTCGAACGAGTGGTTCATCGAGCAACTGTCGTCTTTCTGTCAGCTGGAACCAGTCCGGCCATTCTACTCTGACCTCTGACCTCTGGCATCAACAAGGCCAGAGAACTGACCATCACTGGATATCTTCTCTTTGTGGGACCGTCCTCTGTAAACCCCTAGAGATGGTCGTGTGTGAAACCTCCAGTAGATCAGCAGCTGCTGGGACACTCAGACCAGCAACCATGACGCCTTCAAAGACACTTAAACCACCTTCATTCTCCATCCTGATGCTCAATTTGACCTTCAGCAGAGCCTCTAGACCACGTCTACATGCCTAAATGCATTGAGCTGCTGCCACGCGATTGGCCGATTAGATATCCGCGTTAACCAGCTGTTGAACAGGCGTACCTAATGAAGTGGCCGGTGGGTGGGCATACACCGATCAGCCATAACATTATGACCACCGCATGTTCACCATAGAACATAATGCAACAGCCCTGCAATAAATTCTCCCTTCAGAAAAAAAAAAAAAAATGTTTTTTGTATTTTTATTAAAGTGTTTAAGCGAGGTGTTGACATATTTGAATGATGATGGTGCTGTTGAACTGTACGAGGTTACTGAGAGTTGTCCCTCAACTTTTGTCACCCTACTACACGAGTGGGATGACCAAAATATTAGGCACACCTCTCAGTAACCTGGCACAGTTCAACGAATCGCAAATTGCAGGGCTATGTTTTTAAAAGTAAAATGTTCACGGCTAATAAAATCCAGTTTGTCGGAAAAAGTAAATTACAAGTAAACTGGTGATCCAGAGCAGCACATGCTCGAGTGTGCCATATTTGCAAAAGGCACACTGTGTTAAGAGAATGACATAATAATTATGTGAAATATGCAAAGCGCATCTAAGAGACACGACAAGACAGGAAACTGGCGCGGCAGCAAACATCCCACTCTGTCAAATAAACCATGAAATCAGGTGTTAAATGTGGATTTCTGATGACTAGTTTTGCTATATTCTCTGGCATTTCCCATTTTAAAGGTCTTTAGAGGTAGTGAATGGGGAAATAATGGCTTAGTGTCACCTTATCAAATCAAATTTGGAGGAAAAAAGGGGGATTGCGTTTCACTGAGATTAGACTGCTGTTTGTGGATTGCCAGGAAGGAAATGTGCCCTTTAAGCAGAGCTGGTGGCGCCGGGATGATATGACAGCATTAGGCATTCATCCCGAAGAGCGCTGCTAAGATGTGACATGCACACGTGTGTCAGAAGAGGAATCACAAAAGTTTAAAGCCAGAACTTACCAGGGAACTGGTAGCTATAGCTCGGTGCAAAGCCAGTGTATCCTCTGCCGTACGTGGCTACGATGTTGGGATAACCTGTAGGGGGGGAGACAAAACACGGAGGTTAACGGAAAACTCATCTAAGACGGGTGAAGATAGAACAGTTCCGCCGTACACATGTTCAAGTATAAAGTCTCCATCACCAGTTTGGTCAAACATGGCGATGCCAGGATCAAGATGAACGGAATATGGCACAAACTCATCTTTTGTACCGTTAAATCTTTGCAGACGGCCAGTAAAAAACATCGAAAACCGTCTTCAGGAGGGCTGATTCTGACGGATAGCCACTCAATCCATTCCCATGTTTCAATTTGTCGGGTTTGTCTCTTTTGCTTGCAAATATACTTAAATATATTTCATGAGAAAAAAAAAAATGAACACATGAACATTTATGATCAGAAGGGCCTGAATTGACAGAACCTGTCTTTGGGAAAAAAAAAAAAATTACTTATAGATTTGAGTACTTTGAGTACTCTAGTCACATCTAAGGCGGTGAGATTTATGACCTATGCAGCAGCCGGACACCGGTGGGCAACGTAAACCCTCTGACCCAAATACCCAACAAAACACGATTACCACGAAAAAAAAAAAAATAAATCTTTGAACAGTTTGCCAACTTAACTGTTGCAAAAACACAAAATAACATCAATAATTAATTAATCAATGCCTCTTAGCCTCATTTAGAATCTGCATTCTATATGTATCAGCACAGCGTGGCAGAGTTTCAAGAAAGTGGAACACATTTCCGAATCGTATCAGACAACTAAACATGTTATGATTTGTTACTGGAAGACAAAAATAACAGATTAAATACATATCAGCGCACTTGCCATGTTTATGACCTGCTCTCTTACGCATTTCTGTCTTTTGGTTTGAAGAATCTGAGGAACATTTTTTTTTCCTTCTTTTTCCTTAAACAACTTTGAACATGAAACTATGGATGACAAACAGCCCACTTGAGTCAATCTGGTATTTTTACTCACGCGTTATCACGTTTGCACTGTCCCTTCTGATATATAAATGGAAGGAACCCAGCATCTCCGCCAGAAAACCTACTGGCGTGCAGAGAAGCGGCTCTTATGTTGTATTTGTGTGTTTCCATGAAGATGCTCTGATCAGCAAGCACTCTCGAAATGACATGATACTGCTTGTACCTGCGGAACTTTGTTCACCATCAAATCCAACCAAAAAGGCTTTTTACAAAAAAAAAATGGCCTGGGTGAAAATGGCAATGGAAGAATTAATAATAAAAAGAAAAAAAATGGTGGGGAAATGTTCCTATGGTTACGAATCAAACCGCATGTTAATAGCTTCGGTGCATTGATGTCCAGCGGCGGGAGAAACGAGCTCAGCTCAGCCAGCTGGGCTTTTATCCACTGGGGCAGTTCTTACCGCAATTAGATCTGATGGTGTGTGAGTGAGTGAGTGAGTGAGTGTGTGTGTGAGTGTGTGTGTGTGTGACTGTCTGCCATGATCAAACCAATCAGACCGAGTCACATGGCCAGAAACATGAAGCAGGTGTGCTTCAGAGCAGGAGCTGGATTCCCCTTCCTCCCCCCCTCGAAGCTTCTCACACAGTAAACATCACAGGTTAATTACAGTCAGCAAAGTAACTGCTGACACACACACGCACGCACACACACACACACACACACACACACACACCTGAAAGCTGGGTGGGTGTGTCACAATAAAACAGAGCTCTCATTGTTTGCCATGTCCAATTTTAGAACACTCACCGAACCACTATATTAGGTACACCTGCTCAACATCTTCTTCGTGCAGACATCTAATTAGCCAATCACATGGCAGCAACTCAATGGATTTAGGCATGGTCCAGAGAATGTGCTGAAGTTCAAACCCGAGCATCAGAAGTGTGACACATTGAATTTTAACCGGTCAGAGATACATTCAATTGAATTCAATTCAGTTCCAATCACAACTAACATGACCCGCGTCTATTGTTTTGCATTGTCAGCTACCTGGTGGAAGATAAAGAGGAAAACTAAACTGTGGTAATGGGAATTTGGTCTCTGCACTGGACAAAAAAAAAAATAAATAAAAAAATAAAAAAGACAGAAAATGAGCAATTTTCATGATACAAATTGTAGTCGAGTGCATCATGCCAAGCGTGTTGTGCTTCACTCTTCACCCGCCTGCTGTCCGAAGCATGTGTGTCCTCAAAGCCAGACTGACTAACAGTTTGTGGACCCTAACCCAACCAACCAATACACACACACACACACACACTAAACTGAACACATTCCACATTTCTGTAGCTGCCAAATCTCCACAGCAAAACACTATGCTGACCGCCTGCATTCTGTTTATCTTAGTAAATATACAATACACAACATCTATAGAGCAGAACGAAGAATTTTAAATTGAGGGTTGTTTTTTTTTGCACAGCATATTTATACGAGTTCTCTAATGTGCAACTGTCTCAAGCATATGCTCTTTACTGTGTGTGTGTGTGTGTTCCAGCGTGTCGGTGCTCTACGGTTCCTGAGGGAGCGCCGTTCCTCATCATCAACCGACAACAAAGACGGGCAAGAGCTACCAAATCTTTGTGCCGCTGCTCTCTCCCGCGAGTATCTGCATCAGATGCAGGTGCTGCCGCCACCAAAGGACAAAAAACAATAATGCGCGCTAATGTGAACAGAGGCGTTCCGCCGGAGTTTATTTTTCATGATCAATGGCGTGTTTTCCTAAAAATCGAAAACACGGTCCTGGCAGAATGTCAGATGAATTTGCCGTCCGTTGCGAGGACCGTCGCTGACCTACTTTTCTCTGTCTTCCTGCCATTTCCTCCTGCCTGTCTGACAGGTGACTCCGGGTTGCGGGTCTGCCGGGTGGCTCGGCGGGAAACTGACTGGCAGGGTAATAGAGGACGTCTGGGAAGGTTCCCGAGCTCTTGTGTCACTTCAGTTCTGTTCTCTACAGCTCAGAACACAACATGTCTATGTCCTTATTTCAATAATCAGAATACAATAAATAAACATAAATACGTCGAAGACGTGTAAGTCTGAGCATCCTCTGATGACGCAATCATGATTCACCCCCAAATATACACTATTTCATCTTTTCGGCCACAAGACTGCAGAGCACACTAGCATGACGTAAAGGTGTCATGCGGAGGTAAATTATGATGTTTGATTATCCATACAGCCATTTCCTGCCCTCAGCACACGTCGGAGTAGATTGAACTTGAACTGATCTTGGGAGGGGGGAAAAAAAAAAGAAAAAAAAAAGAGGTCTAATATTTGTTTGGCAACAACTAATTTAGTGCTGTTAAACTATTCATGTTCTTCATTATCCCGCTGACGGCGGTTCACGGTGAAGGGAAAAGGGCGGTCGAGGCAGGTCCTGCAGCGGGGGTGCCGTTATTTTCGGGACGCGTGAAGTGATTGAGAACACCAGGTCCGACGCCAACAAGCGTCCTCCTGTTTGTCGCCTCGCGGTCCAGGAGCAATCACGGACACATGAGCCTCTAATCACCCGTCCCACCCCCCCGCCGTGACATTTCGTTGCCGTTTCTGCCCACATCGGACTCGAGTGCCGCTTGATTCTGCAGATGTGCTCTGCTGCTGCTGCTCAGGTGCTGAGATTGTTTGAAAAAAAAAAAAAAATATGTGTGTGTGTGTGTCTGTGTGTGTGTGTTCTCGTGCTTGGAGCAGCATTTCTTCAAAAGATCTACTTGAATCTTCCCTAAGCAGACGCAGGCGTTAATAATGCATAGTTGAACCCTTTAAGAAGAAAAAAAAAATCAATATTTTCTATTCAGTGACAGAAAATGTCTCTTGGGTCCTGGAAAGGTTCCTTCAATGCAAAAAGGACATGGGGTCATTTTGAATCACTGATCGCAGACTCCACGGAAGTATAATCGGATGCCGTACATGCAAACTCGCGGATGGGGTAATAATCATTATCCTCTCAGCCTGTGATAGCGTTTATCTCGTGCCCGGCTGACAGCTGCGCCGATCACGGCGGAGCCGATCCGCCGCCGCCACCTTCGCCGTCGGCCGCTGGGGGAAGTTGGGGCAAAGACAAACACGCCGCGGCTGCCAGGGGTGCGTTGGCAGCGCCGCAAGTTTTGTCATGTACAGTTGCCAGCTGCTTCTTTAAGCTCTGCCAAAGGGAGGTTTACTAACCCGAGCCGAGTCCCGGCGCTCCAATCTCGCAGCTTTGGCCCGCGAACTCCATGTCCAGCGTTGCCCCCCCCCCCCGACATGCCGCGTATAAACCCGGCAGATTATTGAGCTGCAACTGACAACTCGCGTTTGTGCAGGAGTTCACGGGGGCCGTTTCGCAGCCGCCGCGATCCCGGCAAACGCAGCGGGATCGCCACGGGAGGAGCTACGCATCGTGATTTTAGATCTGCAAACGTATGCGGAGTTTATTTGCTCCGCTGCCTTTAAAGAGTCTCTGTCCCAGACCTCAAACACTGACACGCTTTTCATTTTTATATAAGTATATATTGCAAGTGTCCTTCCACCATTTTCCACTGTGCATGTTAATATTGGGGTGATAAAAAAGAAAAAGATGAAAAAAAAAAAACCTGGTTATTGGACCTCATGGTCAAATAAAAATCCTCGCATGGTCGTGCTGATACAGTAGAACAGAGCTGAAACATGGAGAGTGTACTTACTCAGCATGCCCATGCCCAGCATGAAGGCATCCATTGTGTACGGTAGCCCTCGGGCCCGACCTCGAGTCCCGGGTGGGTACATCACTTCCTTCGGCTGGGCCTTTTTGCATTCTACCTGTGGAGACAACAAAAGACTAAAGTGCTAACAGCAGAAACTGGAGGAACCCGTGACAGCTTAAGCGGGGCACACACACCACAAGATTTCTTAAATAATAATTGATTTTCTAAATGTGAGAGACCAAACACAGGAGAAGGAATAATGGCACATTTCACTATTTTGGTCTTGTATTGCGTGTGTGTGTGTGTGTGTGTGTGTGTGTGAACGGGCAGGACTTACACACACACAGACGCCACACACTCACAGATTCCTCCGCCGACATACAGAGGCGATTCTCAAAACTCAACATGTTGTAAAACAAACACAGCGGGTGACGAGCAG
>CAAKHG010038438.1:7091-17769 GCA_901007715.1 Dactylopterus volitans | reverse complement strand
ATAATCTTAAGAGCCTTCCGATAATCAGGCCTTCGCTGTCTTGAATCGGGGGGAATCGGACCCAAAATCGGCCCGATTATCTTGCACCTCGCTTAAAATCACTCTGTACACACCTCAGGAGAATCTGCTGAGGTGATCTTAAGAGCCTTCCGATAGTCGGCCCTTTGCTGATTTTGAACAAAAATTGGCCCGATTTTTGTTTTGTTTTGTGTACCCTGCTTTAATTATGCCATTGATTAGCTCTTGCCACGATATTCGAGACTATTCAGTGTGGTGTACCACACCGGGGCGGCGGCGCCGAGGCGGTTGTGTCCAGGCAAGTTGAGCATCTGTAATCGTCAGATGTGTTTGTGTCGCAAACAGCCACCAAATCCAGCGGCAAACTTGTGCTGACTCGTCGGCGCCTTTCAAAAGCTTCCGACGGTAATGAATCTGAGGGAGGGGGGCGGCGCAGGGCGCATTTTTCTTACGCTAACAGCACAGCGACTGCGTTACTGGATCTCCATCATTATATGGCTCAAACAATGTGCTGGATTAATTATTACACCTCGCTGGCAGCAGATGAGACGCAGGTTTTATTCGTCACTGTAACCGCGCGTGTTACACGTTGTTAGAAATATGCATGCAAATTTGTCGCATCGCATTCATAAATCCGTGTCTATGAATGACTCGGTTTTGCTAATCTCAGCCATTGTGGAGCCCAGCGCATGTGCACAAGCCTGATCTCCTCTCCCACCATAAGCAATAAATGGATGAAGAGCAGCTATTTTTAATTTAGTATTCTGCCTGCTTCACCAGCCTTTACACCTGTCAGTGAGACAAATGGGATAATTAATTTATTTTAGGATAATTAAGGGAAATATAAAGCATATTAGCTGCAAGATGGATCCGACTGTATGTAAATTAAAAGAATGGCACATTACATACCGATCTAATTAATCCTTCTGAAGTTTAGAAATGCGTGTTTGATGGACACTTTACAGACTGCTGTGTGGACTCAAAAAATAATCAGTGCAGTCTGTTTAGAGACTAAGAGCACATACTCAGCCAAAATATAAATGAAACACTTGTTTTTTTTCACTCCCGTTTTTCACGAGTCAAAGATCTAAGATTTCTTCTGTGCATGTAAAAATACCCATTTCTCTCAAATTTTCATAAATTGGTTAAAATGAATATTAGCAAGCACCTCCTCCTGGAAGCTGGAAACGTCCCAGTTCTCGCGTGGCCCTGCAGACTCACTAGAGATGTTCGCTATTGAGCATGCTTTTGGGATACCTCGCATCTCAATGTACGACAGCAGCTTCTAATTTCGGCCACCGACCCAGAAACCTCAACTCTAATTCAGTGTCTAATAAAGGTCTCTTTTCGGAAATAAACTGCACCTTTAAGAGCGGCCGTTCGTTGTGACCAGTCCAAGAGTCACCCGTGCAATCATCATGCTGTATAATCAGCATCTTGGCAGGCCTTCGGCCGCCAGGTGGATGGACCAATCGTAGCGAAGGTGAGGCGCTCAAAATTTGAGAAACATAATGCATGTTGAATTTTGAGGGATGTTTGAATGATTGTTATTGGGACTGTAATTTTTTTTTAACGCCGTTCAACTGCACTGGGTTCTACTCAAGGGTGTCCCGAATGTTCTGTCACCCTGATGCCTATGAGTGGGATGACCATCATACATTTACATCAGTAGGTTGTTTAAATAAATTAAAGTAACGATCAATCACAGCCTGGTGCCCTGACTGACATGATTACACGTTTAAACCGATCGGCGGCATTACGTTTATTGCATGTTCCATTTCCCACTTCCTTTTTTTTTTCTGGTTCCGCCTCATTATACAACCCGCAGCTGGCGCCTGATGGCATGCGCACCTGATAGGAAGTGTGCGCGAGGTCTATCGCCACCACGCATTCTGTTTCCGTATGCAAATGCGCAGTTTATGCATTTAGCGCTGAGGCCCCACAGAGTCTCAGTCCCCGGAGCCAAAGCGGTCCCAGATTAATGGTCAGACTGGGTGCAACTCGATTGAGAGGCGGCTAGCACCTCAATCCATCAGGGGACACCGCATAACCAGAATTAACCCCTAGTGGGAGAAACCTATGTCATAATTCCTCTGGCACTGCAGCGTCACATCAAAATGACCACTAACCACCTTTAAGTACAAAAAAAACCAAACAAAAAACAACAAAAACATTTTCACATTCCAAGCATGAAGTCCATAAGTCTAAAAGCAGTAGTCACACCCTTTACATTTGGAAATATTAATCTGCCGGCATTCATACAGTTAAGGAATTGTGGATTTAGAAGCAATTATAATTCCAACTATACTGTGCACTTCAGAGCATGGATGTAATTAAATGAGAAGAGCATTCTGATCTGCCCTCCTTTTTTCATGAGTCATGAAATAGGATTTCCCTCTCTTAGAAGGGATTAGAAAAGGTGTGTGTGTGCGCGCGCGCGCGCGTGTGTGTGATCTCTAGAGCTGTTATTCATTTGTGAAGGTTGTGTGAGTGCCTTCCCCTTCAGGGACCTTTGCTGTCACGTTGCTCGCTCGCGTCTCCCCTCACAATGTTATTGCTGTTTCTTTTTCATGTGTACCATTACGTCCAGTTAGGGAGCCATAAAGCCCAGTTATCTTTACAACACCAGCCACCAACTGCTGCTGTTGCCATTTTGACTTGGGCCGTTATGATTTCTGGAAAATGTGCTTTTATTTTCTGTGTCCATCTTTCTGTCTCGGTTTTTGATGTGTGGCTTTGATAATGCTCCTGTTCTGAAAAGGAAACCCACACCGGACCTTTTATGGAAGAAAAGCAGCGTTGCCTTTTACCGTGAGTTGGAAGTTTGTTGAGCATCGGAGCTGCTCAGGTAAGCGTTATTTCTACGCTGAAGCATTTAGTAAAATGCAGTATATAGTGCTGCTCAAGGGGTTAGCTGAAAGGAAGCTGATGTGCGCTACGCTTTGGGTTTGTGACTTATAATGTTGCAATCAAATGCAATACAAATTTACAAGGCTGACTCGCAGCACCATGACAACGCTGCCTGGGATCGGGACGGAACCGAGTCAAACCAGGTGGGACTGGAAACAATCGGCGACATTTGGCACCCCGGCATCTGTCTTACACGCGGGCCTGTTGCAATTTAAGGACAACGTACCCACACGCCGAGCCAGATGGCATTAATGCGCCAATAAGCCGTCTGCCTGCTGCCGCCGCATAACAGAAAAAGGAGCAGGGCAAAACGGAACAAAGCCATAACCTAAGAAGCGGTGGGGGGGGGGACTATGGTTGAGTTCAGATGACTCACAGGAGCAAGACGACCCCGCCTGCTTTCTTTTAAATCAGGATAATGTATCAGCCCAAAATCACCTCCCAAATGTGCCGGTCATCCGAGCTCGGCTAAAGGAAAGGATTTCCAAAGCAGACATGACCAAAGGCATTACAGAGGATATTGGCGTTTATATTTCTGTGCTACATTGCTGTGGACCCAAGTGCAGTAGTAGAGGACCCATATGCAGTAGTAGAGGACCCATATGCAGTAGTAGAGGACCCATATGCAGTAGTAGAGGACCCATATGCAGCATGAGCGGGACGGCACGTTAAGCTTTGAATATTTGAATGCTGTAAGTTTGTAACCCACACTGATGCGCAGTTTTTTTCATTTCTATCACTTATTTTATGTGAGAGAGGCTTTTCAAGCTGTGTAGCTGATTGTGAACCATCGCCGTTAAAGGTACTTCGGACCGACACCAGGTGGGACAAACTGTAACTTGCACGACTGTCCAAAATCAATGAAAACAAAACTTATGCATTTCGGACTTTTTCTTGCTTTTCCCCCTGTGGTACCGAACCGTACTGAAAACTTTGATCCCAAAACCGAGGTACATGCCGAAATGTGACCTATTTGTACCGTCACACCCCTTTTATTGAATACGTTTTAGCCAACCTGTGAAGAGACCCAAAGAGGCTGGGAGGATCTGCCAGAGCATATCGACTACGAGATAATTTTCCTCTTTTATTGTCTGCATTGCTACGCGTTGGGAAACACATCTCTATCCTGTACATCCTCACCTCTCAAGTTTCTAACTGGACAATGCCTGGCAAACGGATGAGGACGTTCTGTGTCGGGTGTCCGTCCTCCACACTGCAGGCCGCAAAACCTTGGCAGCTAGCCCTCGAGGCTGCTCCCAGACCGGGGACGAAGAAACACCACAAGCTTTTTTTTTTTTTCAATGTCAAAGGGGGCCAAGGCTGTGGGGGGGTGGGGTGAGGGTCAAATTTCCCCCATGTTATGTGTAAAGGTTGGCCTCAAAGCATTTGCCAGAATTGCCAGCCTGAGCCGCCATAAAACAAGACACTGGAGCCAAAAGTTCTACTTTTAAAACTCTTGTTATGATCCGCTTGTTTGTTTGTAGCTGTGCCTGTGTACCGCTGCCCTTGAAGCTTTTTTAGAACCTTTGATGTGTTGAGCAGCTCACTGGAGCAGTAGATGGATAAAAGCATTGCACAAGAGTACCTCAGTGGCGGTAATGATGGAGCATCAAGCGTTGCTGTTTCACTTCCCTCATCCACATAGATCCCGCTGATCTGGGGAGCAAGCTAGCAATCCTCCAGACGCAGGCTTCTGTTAAGTGTGAGACCATTTTCCATATGGATTAGCTGTGCCAAACTGATCTCTTTAGGGGCTTATGTTGACTCACCGCGATGCCTTCCAGCGTGTCCCAACGTCTTACGTTATAGTTCATGCGTGTGCATGTGAACAAGTGCATTTTTTTATTTTTATTTTTTTTATTGCGTTCTCCGGGCCTCGGCAGAAACTTTGTTCTTCCATGTGTGCATGTTAAAATGACAATGAAGCACCTTGATGAGCATCTACTTTTCACTCTCTGTCAATGTCAGTTTTGAAGCTCAATGTTAAGGCTGAACTTCAGACCATGGAGCTCCCCGTCAACGCATTCCTACATTAATGTTCTCATTTCTTTCTGATCACCACATTTTGATGACTCATGATGACTCAGCAAGCAGGCTTCTGCTGCCCATCTCGACCAGTCGTGTTTTCAACAAGCCATTTTGGTTTTCAGGACATGCAACTTTTTTTTTTTTCCTCCATCAAAAGCCCACCACATTTACAAGCGCAAACAAAGCTAAGCTGAACAATGAAGCGTATTCGAGCGACGCTCAAGAACGGGGCACTTTTGTGGCTTGGCTTTCGAACGTTGCTGGGAGTTGATTGTAAGAAAGACTTGTTTGAGCCTGCCACATCTTGCACAGTCTAACGGGGCTATCATCAATTTCTGGCGTGCCTGATTCGAAATGCTATCCGACTTTTTGCTGTGGACCAGGATTTTTCACAATGCGTCTGGGATAAAGGGACCCGCAGTGTTTTAATCGACATCGACAGGAACCAACCAAACCAAATTAGACGACACCGTCGCTGTCAGACGATGGGACTTGGCGTTAATGCCCGTAAGGGATAAGATTTCAGCTTGTGTTTCTCATTCTTCACTCTCAGTTTTGTTCCATTTCTCCCACATCTCGCCTGCCTTTCCCCCGCTGGTGTTAACAATGCATGCAATTCCCTTGAAGCCCAATTTAAAGCAGGCCAGTCGATGAGTGGTGTGGAATTATGATGGAGGCTGAGGGGTCTCTATGGGGATAAATCGACCAAAATAAAGAAATCATGGTCAGCACTGTTGAGCTCCCAAAACAATGAAAGCATGTGATGTGCTATCATGTAAAATCAATACGAGAGGGTGAAGCCTTCTCTCTCCTCTCTGCAACGAGGGCTTGTTTGGATGATGGCAGGTACAAGCTGACACTAAGACAATAATAAGCCCGAGGGGGGGCGTGGGGGCAAAAAAAGAAGAGCTCACGCTGACAGCAGCATGGGATCATCTTACAGTCACGGGATGCAAAGTTGAAAGTGACTTACAATAACGACGGTCTTTGTGAGCGTCTACCGGTGTGTAAAAGGATACATGGATAGTTTCCGCTGACCATAATCTTACTTGGGGGAGGGGGGGTGTGTGCGCTGGACGATGATGACCACGTCAAGGTAGTATAATCCACCAATAAATCCAAAAAAGAAGAAGAAGCAGAACGCGATGAAGTGAACGTAGCGCCGTGCTGGATGCCGGGCCGTAGCGTGCCACCTGGAATCCTCACACTTAAAATCAGTAAGATATCTTAAAATGGCGCCTGTGTTTCTCGCTATTATTTCTGCTCTTACCTGCAAGTGACACCCCCGTCCACCAATGAACAGGCTTATCACCCTTATATCTTAATCTCGTGATGTCACACATACACATTCCACTTCTAGTTCCCGATATTCCTGAAGCCTGCTGTTTTTGACAGTGAAAACCGCCCGGGCGCGCGCGTGACTGACATGTGCATATACGACCAATGACATTTATGTTGTGTATAATTATGCCTAAATAGACCTTAACATTTACTCTATTACACCAGTTTCTTTCGGCTACCACTTACTGATGGTTTGCCACGCTAATGGATGGCTTTTTTTTTCTTTTTTTTTTTATCTTGGAGATGGAGCTCCCTCATTATCTGTGTTGTGCATACTAATGCGGGTTATTATAGGTGGTGCGGTTATGTTGTTAACTGTATATTATGGCTCACCAGAAGAGTGTGTGTGTACCAATGCATGCAAATGCTACATTTCTTTATTACTGCAAAGATGAAATGTTTATTACTCCCCCTTTTTACGACAATCAGTTTCATTTCAGGCCTTAAGTGCTTGACAAGGGGAGCGTGTACTTCCTTATATTCGGACCTAACTCATGTTGATTAACAGCAGCTGACATATTTGTTGTGTCTGGACGTGTGTTAAATCTATGAATTTCTCAATGTCAGACCATACGTACGCGGCCTTGCGATACCTGCAAATTGGTCTTCCTGCAGCAAAGAACTCTCGACGCTGGAATCGCGACGCTGGCACAAACGGTAAAATACGCGTTCTCGGTGGTTTGGGCTTTCATGATGTCATTTTGTTGGTTGACTTAAGTGGGGTTTTGAGACTTTTTTGCACCAGCTGCAAACCTAAAAAAAAAAAAATTAAAAAAGACTCACAAGGCAAAGTGAGTCAAGATCACGGATGCCATCGTTTCCTTGAGCAGGAAACAAAGGAGATGTGCTAAACATAGATTTTTTTTTTTTTTTACATTTCTCCGTGGAAGGCAAGGCGCACTTGATGGATCGAGCCTCCGTAAACACGACACATATCACTAATACGCTGCTCTCTCTTTTACGAGTCATATAGCAGCTAGTGTTCTGGCCTGAAACATTAACGGCGAAAAAACAAACAAGCTGTTGACTATTTCAGCTGTCAGCTGGAGGCAGACACGACAGCCATCCGCTAACTCGTCCACGGCGCAACCTTTCTTCGTTTGTTACAATGACAAACTTTCAGTCATGACCGGCCATTTCTGTCTGACTTGCAGAGCATCCTGGTGTGGAAATTGGACATGAGGGCAGGGGTAGGACCAGGTTGTCCTGCCCTTTTGAGTGTTTCGGTATCACACACACAATTTCATGGTTAGCGATCGGGTGCACTGAGCGGACATCTGATCTCTTCTTCCATCATCCCTCAAACGTCTTATTGTTGCGTGTGTGTGTATGAGTGTGTGTGTGTGTGTGTGTGTGTGTGGCCGGTGCCAGTCTCTATCCCGGCCAGCTCAATATCAGTTTCTACCATCACTCACACTTTGACACTAAGGAGAAAATTAAACATTAATCCAGATCCGTCTCAAATGCTCTCGAATGCGATGGCAGCCACTCACCATTTTATTATTGATTTCATGAAAATGGATCTCGCAGACTTTCTCCACCACATCCTCAATTTCGAACGTTACAAAGCCAAATCCTGCAGAGGAGATAGAGAGGTAGAGAGGGGATAAACGGGAGGAGGAGGAGGTGAGAGAAGGAGCAAGGGGGAACAAAAGAGGGGGAGGAAGGACACTTGGTCACTCACAGCCAGGAGCATCTATTCCTATTGATTGATGGGTGGAACTGATAGACACGTCACAACTGCACTACAACATGTTGGCTCACAATGAGGGGAAAAAAAATGGAGCTAATGGCAGGACATTAACCAGCATTTTCATTCATGGATTCCAGGGTTAGCTTCCAAATCGGCACATCTCCCCGCAACGTGTCAAAGATTACGGGGTAATGCCGGGATTCCCTGATCAGTGGACACACAAAATCCATCCCTCAACATTTAAAGTCATCTCCATTCATACATGCATTTGTGCTTCGCCGAGTGTTGCATCTGTGCACGTGTGTTCTGTTGAGCTTCTTAATTTGAAAAAGATGATCTCTGACGCCCATCGCAGAGGCGCATTCGCCGTTTTGTCACACCGCTGCCGTCGCGTCACGCAAAATCACATCTGCAGCTGCCACAGCAGGGCTGTGTTTTTTGTTTTTGGTTTTTTTTTCGTGTTCATTCTAGGCTTTCTTTTTTCCCCTCAGCTGATTGTTTTGGCTCAACGGCACATTTACGATATCGTTCAGCCTTTTTTTTGCATCAGTTTAACAAACCCAGCGCTAACAGACGGACCGGCTGGCGCAAAATGAGGTTAGCCGCTGAGAGGACGCTGAAACCTGGCTGCATCTTCATCAGATGGAGGGAAAATACTCAATGTTTTCTACTGGATGCGTAAATCATCAACTGTGATATCAAATCTAGAAACTACACAGCTGGTTCACACCAAAAGTAGGACATCTCGGTCTTGGTAGCACTTTAATTAACCCCCACACCCTTAAAAAAAAAGACTATCAGCTCTATTTCTATGGTTGCAGTGTCATACAAGTTTGATGTTTTTCTGAGCTCAGAATTCACTTTTCTTGTTTTTCTTTATGTATCTCGGTGTGAAGGCGGCGCGCAGAGGAGTTGGTGCGGCAAGGTTCACTCAAAATGAGGCGGCACCAAGACAGCTGCCGGTAATTTGGTCGAGCCTTCGACATCAACAGTCATCTCAGCTCCCCGTCTTGACTTCCAGGCCTGTTACTGTTGCTGGCATCTTACTTGCAGAAATTACGGAGAAACGCAATCAGGTATCGCAATCAAACACTCGGCAAACAATAAATGAGCCAGTTTCGAAAAAAAAAAAGCGACGTTAATGTGGCTCAGGAAGGAACCGCTCCTGCGTTGATGTCCGCGCTTTGGGTGAATATTAATCCGGCTGCATCGAGGCGAGCAACTGCGGTCGGGTTTGTTGCCGTTTACAACACGCAGCGGAAAGGTCGAGTCGCTCTAGATTCACGCGCTCATCCGCAGAAACCTCCTACTTTAACGGTGTAATTAACGCTGTTAAGATGAAGGACATCTTGTGTGAGAGCAGATAAAAGAGATGCTCGGCTCCGTGCGGGAAGCACGCTAGCGCCCGAACCTGAGCCTTCTAAGCCGGAATAAGGAGGAGGGGACGTGTTCACACGGGGACATGGATCGGATGGCCAGCGTCTGACGCCGAAACAGGAAGTGAAGCTGGGAAGCTAATGACATTGATCATCCAGACTTCCTGAGCTTTAACAAGGGTGACCTTAATAGAATTCATTACCCGGCCATCCAGACATCCTGCGTGATCCGCTGCACAGTGTGCCTCCGCAGAGCAAATCCGTTTACGATGTTCAGTTGTGTCAGCAGCCCGAGATCATACCCCACATGATCAGACGTTAGTCGGCTCATCTCCTGATGTACCACTATAAATAGGGGTGGGTGTCTACGGCGCATCACGGCGGGTTTCTGGATGGCAGACAAACGCAGCTCGTTGCTGGATGGAAATCTGATTTCTGGTGGAGGGGAAGGTCAACAGAGGCCCAGGTTTCCCGATCATACCAGCCTCTCGAGCCCTCGCGTCCTGCATGGAAGCATCTGCATTCAGAACGTGTCTCCCCGCGACAGGTTTTTATCAATTCTAATCCTCCTAACTTGTCTTGATTAAGCCAGAAGGCTGGAAAGGCTTGTTAGAATGAGGATGCCTCCGTTTCATCGGCTGACCGGCTCGGTATTGTAAGAGCATGCAGGTCCTCAACTAGGTGACTTGTAACATGTCAGAATTGAAATTCTAACAGGAACAGTGACGTTTCTGCTTTTCCACGTTTGCTGAGCGTTGATTCAATGATTTTATTTATTTATTTATTTTTTAAGTTGAGTTCTAGACCCCTGGTTTGGTGGCATCCTTAAGTTATTTCAGTGGCAATATGGTGCCGAAAATAACGATGGCCTATTCTGTGTTTTCGTCACATCTGAGGCGGGGAAAAAAATTCATATACCTTAGCTGAGTAATGCAAATTTGTCAGTGTGAAAATTACCAAAACCATAAATAACAGTGAAGATATTGGGTGGCGTTGCAGAATTGCTAGTTCAAAAAACAAGACATTATCTGGTATAAAATTTGTGTTCCGGCATGCAGATGAAAAGAGTGAGCATGGGCATTTTGAGCTGTGTAATATTATATAGTTGTCAGCAGCGGTAATTCGTGATTCGAATCGCTTTTCCTCTCAGGTCTGCAGACGCGCCGTGGCAACAGCCTTCACTTGTTACACCGGATGATCAAAGAGACGTGTGGAAGTGAAGCCCATGTTTCTGAGAAAAACAAGAAGATGGGGGGGAATAAAAAAAAAAAAAAAAAAAAAACACCACCCCCCCCCCCCCCCTCTGCCCCCC
>CAAKHG010038436.1:0-20649 GCA_901007715.1 Dactylopterus volitans | reverse complement strand
TGACACATATGCTCATAAATTGAGCTCTATAGCGTGCCAGCGCCAGAGGTTTGTCCATGTCCCGAGTTAACCCCTGTGGGCTCCCTCAGAAATAGAGCTGATTCAGCATCGAAATTATTCAGGCACAAGCTATTCAATCCCAGAGTGGAAAAAACAATAAATAAAAGAAAATGCAATTACTTCGTCAAGTGAAAGGAAACAAATCCTAGACAATGTTCTCTGGGAAATTCCTCAGTAGCCTAACCAGTATAAATAACACACAATCCCACAGGGAGGTAATGATAAGCTGGACGGAAAGCCAAAGTTAAGTGACTTTTGGTCGCGGAGAACAAGTCTGTGGTTAGCATCTTCAAAAGGCCAAAAAAAAAAAAAATTGAAAAGACTGGAAGCAATGCTAATTTGAGTATTTACAGAATAATCAGGCTATCAGGCCCTCAGTTTATCCACTTGGCTCTTTTTTTTTAGCGTCAACAAGATATTCAACTTCTTCGTACCGTCATTTCATTAATCCGGAAGCGCTAGTTACGAGCGCGGCCCCAACCGTGGCCCGTGAACAAATGAGCTGCGCTCAGCTCCGATCCGCCAGCTCCGAGAAATGACTCGCTGCGCCCGCCGCAGCAAAGTGAGTATAGAGTTTACCCAGCCTCGTCCTTATTGACGCCAGCTGCGGCGTCGAAAACCGCCGCGCGCCGCGCTCCAGATGCGAGGAGATTGGGATCTGTTGTGGCAGAGACCCTGGGCCCTGTCAGCGATTGCGTTTGGGGTCGTTCGTGGACAGAATTTGTCGTCAAAATAAGTGTCCGGGTTGTTGTTTGCAGTTCTGCAAAGGGGTTCCTGTTCCCCACGGACACGCGGTGATGCAAAAGTCACATCAATCAGAGCGGGCAAGCAAGTGCAGACAAAAATTTCCTTTCAAGGGTGTCTGTACTTGTTACGGACAAGCGGGTGAAAGACATCCGCAAAGGGCTCACAGTTAAACATTTCCTTTTTAAGGCAGCCAAAGACACAACGAGCAACACACACACACAAGTAAAAAAGAAGGAGTAAAAGGAGCTAAAGGGTGATGCAGAAAGACTCGACTGGATGCACGGACATTTGAGCACTTTGCTGAATACGCCGCTTCCATGACGGAGCATCATCATCGCCACTTGCAGGCTGAAGAGGAATAGTTTCCAGTGGAAAACAGCTGATAACTGCAGCGTCTATGTGGCTGCTGGCACCCGCGCCACCGCCGCCGCCGCTGCCACAGCGGCAGCAGCAGCGATCTTGAGCGTTCGCCAGGATCATTAGGAGGAATTGTGGGTTTGTCTTGTTTGACGGTGGTGGATGAAAGTGGATGCAAATGTCTATCCATCAGCTTGAGGGTCCAGCTTCCCCTGAATGGGGCGCTTTGTGCTTCGTCCCGAAGGTTCCTTGCTTTTCTGCGAGCGGCCAAACTTAATTGTGTGCGGGCAGGGAGAAAATGCGCAGCTCATCAACAACGGCATCGGACGTCATCGCAGGTATTAGGCCGCAATCGGCGGCCGGCGCTGCGCGAAAAATCACGCCCGATGCAGCCTTGAAAGCTCCCTCTATCCGCCGCCCTCTCTCACAGTGGACTACACACGGGCGAGCACGCACACACAGCGAGGGCCTTCTGTGTGACAGGTCTGCAGCGGGGGCGGGAAGGCGCTATGCGGTAGCAAAGCGCATTCTTGCGTTCCATCCAACGTTCATATTTGGGAGCAGGCCGGCCTGTTCCTCTGCGAGGCCGACCAGCTTCTTCTCGGCCGGTGGTCTTACTAGACGGCCGTCCACTTAATGAATGATAATATATACAGTGGAACGCTCTCACAGAGACACGCTGTGTCAATATTGCTTTGATCGACTCGCCTCTTTGTGCAAAGGGAGTTGGATGCAAACAGTTAAAGGATAATGCACAGCTCGGTCAAACGCTCCACACACAGCCTACAGTTCTAATGAAATATTCAGTTTGTGCACTGGAAAGAATCATCACACAGGGGGGATTACAAACCAGTGTGTTTGGCAATACGGCAATATATTCCCATACTCGACACCATGTGCAGGAAATCTGAAAAGATGAGCGAAAAAAAAAAAAAACTTTCCTCGCGCAATCAGCGCAGTGGGATCTGGGTGAAGGTTTTTTGGGGGTTCAAACTCAACACAAACCATCTGCTGCGCATGTGGGGATCACAAAAACGGCATCACAGAGCGCGGCTGAACGTCAATACAGCACTCAAGTGTATCAATATTTTTATACCCCATTAAACACGGCTACCTTTTTGAAGAGGAAATATGTAAAGTTTTTCAGACAATTTGAAAAAAGCAAAACTTTTTGGCCGTTTTTTTTTTTTTTGTAACGCGATAGCAATAAAGATCTCCCTGTGTAACTTTAGGTACGCTTGGGGAAAACAGTTTGCAGTTAGCGGAAGGCAGTTTAACAGCAGCGCCGCTGTGGTTCCTCACAAGGGGTTAAAAGAGGCCTGAGTGGGACTCGCAGCAGAAGGACGGGAAGAAAAGCACATAATGACTTCCTAATGACAACAGCGAGGGAGGGTCAGAGCAGGTCAGCGTGGAACAAGCTTGTAGTCTCATGAATTATGTTGATGATCTCACTTTTTTTTTTACACACACAGTGGGGTGAGTGTTTTAAACGTCTTTGGTGCACAAGTTCATGATAACACATCCCACCTTTGATGTGTTTGCACTCAAATGCTAAATTGGGCAACAATAGGGGTAATTTAATTTTTTTTTTTTTTTGGCACAGGAGAATTGGAATTCAAATAGTCCCTGCAGACTTAGACTAGCTTGAGTGCAAGTCTGGACCTCAAATCTTTAGCATGGCCCAAACTGGACAGGAGGGAGTGGGGGTAGGGGAGTGGGGGGGTCACTGATAAGGGTCTCTTTTCTTGTACAAGCTGGCAGGGTGCAGAGAGTCCAAGGCCAAATACTCGAGTCGGTTGGGGCAGTGAAGCCAAGTATGCATCCTGGTTCCCAGGATCAGAGAATTCTTATCTCCCATCTCAGTATAGGGTGCAAACTTGGCGGCATCCACAGGAGAACACTGTCACCCTTGTAGTAGAAGATTTTTTTCCCCCACTTGGAGTCCGCCAGGTCACTTTTTCAGCAGAATATCAGAGGTTTAGGACGCATGTTTTTGCTGTTGGGAAAAGTATGAGATTGGAGTTGACGGAAAAGTCATACTCCATTACTCCTCCACAATTTAAGGTATACAGAAGTTATGATTGCAGATTCAGAATACAGAGACGGAATTTGGAGTTTGCCAATTCAAGAAAAACCTGAAAATCCTTTATAGCCGCACCGACATCTTATGAAGAGATGCTGACGTACAAAGTCCCGTCAAAATATTATAAGTGAAGCTTAGCTGGGAAGACTCTCCTTATGCAAGACATCCATGTCAAAAGCAAAGTCCCCCACTTCCCAAATCTTGTCTACAAGCTTCCTCTCTCGGTCCAATTACAACTCATCGCATTGTCCTTTAACCAATCATGTGGAAGTTGGCAAATGTTTAAAATGTGCTCTCTCTTAACTTCAATGTTACCTTTGTTTTTTTAACTATCCCAGATGGTCAATTTGTGGCAGAGCCAGCATCAGGCGCGGCCGTCATTCCGCCGTCATTTGCAGCATTGTAACATTACTACGAGCCACTTCCTCCCCTGAATCACCTCAGATGCCTGACCTCCTCCGATCAGAAGTCACCAAAGTTGTCCCACGTCAAGATCCGTTCATCCTCACCACTGCCGCTGGGATCATCAGTCCTTCCCGTAGTGATCCACCAAAGTTTATTCCTCCTGTTCACAATTGAATTGTTCTGTCTCCCTGATCGAAATGACACAAGACTAAATCCAGAACCTGGCATTCCAAGGGCAAGAGTTCATTGCAAGTAATCCTTAGGAAATAAAAAGGGCTTTGAGTGACTGTAAAGGTTTATAGACTCATTGTCCTCAAATAATAACTCTAAAGATCCAACATTATTTTCTAAGTCCCGGTGCTTGACCTTTTTTTTTCCCTTTTCTTTTTTTTTTAAATGTTTCAGTACCATTTGGATCAGCTAATACATTAAATGTTGACTCAGATTTATTTTTTTTTGGGAACAATTGTTCTTCACTTTGCCCTCAAGTTAATGAAAAAAGCCAGAGAATGGTGGTAACCCCCCCTGGGGGTCAGATGTCATGGGGCTCTGTGGAAATGGCGTGTTGTTTCGGCTCATCCCAAGCTGTGTTTGAGCAGCTGTGGAGGCTGCACTCTGACCAAAGTGTCAGAGGATTGATGGGCAAGCTAAATAAAACGCTGCCTGTTTTTGGCAGCTCGCCGCCACAATGTCCAGCTTTGGCAGTTTGAAGTGCGAAGGCTTCCGCTCCCTCCACCTTGGAAAAAGGTGCGACGATGATAAACTGTCTCTCGAACTTTGACAAATGCCCAAGAAGATGCAGGAGAGGAACGGAAAGTAATGGGAGCGATCAATCGGCAGGTGGTGCAGGTGCAAAGGTACTTTCCGCTTAATCAAATAAACGATTAGGACCTTCTGGCCGTGATTTGTCATGGTCCACGCCAGATGAGAAAAAGAAGGAAGCAATAGAATGGAAAAAAAAAATTCTGATTGCTTGAGGAACAACATATACAAGAAGTGGAAATGAAAAACAATGAATGGGAACATTCGTAACCGTGGCAAGTATAGCGGGGTGCAACCGTAGGATCAGAACCTGCAAGGGAACAGTGTCCCGAAACCTTTTAATCTTCATCCATATCAGCTCTTCAGGCCATAAAGAAATCCCTTAAGATCCCCTTTTCCTACTTTTCCAGTGACGGTTGCCAAATCTTTGGAGTCAAGCAAAGGTTTGGCATGTTTGTATTCATCACATAGGAGATACTCGTGTAGCTTATCCAAACTGTTCCTACGGAGGGAGGGAGAGGAAAGGAGGGAGAAGGGGAGGCCTGAGTGATACCATCTGCTCTGGCTCTGCTGTACGAGTTCTTCACTACAGTTTGAGGAGTGGGCCGCCGGCCAGTACACTTGCAGCCCGGTCCACATTCAGTGACTCAAGTGAGGCTCCGCGGCGCCGGTTGACAGTCAGAGTCTTGAACAGCCTGGCTGACCCACATGCGAACGACCTGGGCGACCCGAGCGCGCGACGCGTTCCGCTCAAAGTTTGAGACGCTCATTCCCTTATTTACCGTAAATTCACTCGGCCCATACGAGCTGACCTGTTTTGGAAATGCAAATTGCTCCGTTTTTGTCACTGAGAAGCGCTTCGTGTCAGCACTGGCCGAGTGCAGGCCTCGCACGCCAGACAAATGGTGATTTAATGCGACCATGAATCTCAATTTAAGAAAAAAAAAAAAAAAAGACCATCCAACTGCTAGTTAGCAGCAGGGAAGGAATATTTAAGAGTTAGCATAACTGCCAAGACACAGACATTTATAATTAACGCTTAAACTGCTTAACCTGTTTTAGAGTTGAGGTGTTTGTTTTTTTTAACTAGCTGAAATGTGATTTTCTTGAATCTTATCCGCAGCAGATCATTTCAGCCTGTGGTCGAAAGGCTTCTCCAAGCTGAGAGCAGTCAATCTACTGCGGGTAATACATTGAATATTTATTAGTGCTTTGCACAGTCTTACTTCAAAAAAGTCAAACCGTCACAAAGTTTAAGATCCGTTTGTGTCGAACAACAGACGTATGCCACCGATGTTAGCGTGCTAGCCAGCTAGCCCCAGCCCTTCCCGTCTCATGGTGCCAGTGTTTGTGTTAAGGTTGCAAACAGTGAGTCACATAGTCGCGTCCACTGCGGCCAACATGGGAGGCTGAAAGAGGCAGCCGCACTGCCAAGAAGCAATTTTATAGCGTGACAAGTCTTTGGAATTTCTTAAGAGCTGCTATCCATTCACATTTGTTGATAATTTGGCGTAATGTTTGAACCAAAATGTTTGGTTGTAGCCGTTTACATCCCGCACCTGGACGGGTAAAAATTATGGCAGCAGGGCCTATTTGTTTGAGAAGAGGAAGAAGTGTTATTACTACCGAGCTGGAGATTTACTTCTTTTTTTTTTTTCCCAGTAAGTGCGCTGTTTTTATGAAGCTGCTCATCTGCCGCGTGTGCGGTTAAAAAAAAAATTAAAAATAAAAAAAAACCCTGAAACACACCACTGCGCTCATTTTACATCACTGTAGCTTGTGAGATCGGTCCGGAATAGCGGCGTCAAATCAAAACGCCGCTTCAGAGAAAGCAAACCACAGAGTCTCCTGGCCACCCAGATGCCTTAATATGTATCAGTCAATTAGCTGCTAAATTGGGTCAAAAAGCAGTTCATGTGCTCCCTGGGGAGGGAATGACCCCATTCCTTGACCCTAGTGTCCTATAACCACGCGGAACACACTCAGCACTCGTTAGCGTCATTTGTCAGGTCAAAAGCGGGTCAAGCTCAAGTTATTTTAACTTAAAATTCCTCCTCTTCCCCGAGAGTTTGGATGGCCGTGGCCAAAACAAAAGGCCAAGACTTTAAATGAGTTCTCCTCTGGAGGTGGGCGAGCACTTACAGTACAATTGTACTCAATAAGCTGAATTTATTTTTTTTTCTTTGTCGGTGGAGTTGCATGGGATGATATTCATTTTTATGTATCTCGGCACGCTCACAAAAGTTTGCTAATAGTTCCAGTCTTCTGGACTTACTGGGTGTCGTCCCTGGCCTCGATTTGAGAGGCAGGAGGCTTTGAAAGAGGCTGTAAGAGGGAGGAATAGAAAGGTAGGAGGCCAAGGTGGAAAAATAAAATAAAACAAGGACGCACAAAAGCGAGATGTGAAAGAGGGGCAGGAGCATCACAACCCTGAATGCAATGAAAAAGACAGAGGGGCAAACACGCCGCCAGCTCTCATCCACCTTGCCTCTGGTCTTGACCCGAAGAAAATCATAAAAAAATATATATATATATATTGCACATCGTCGGGGACCGGCCGCGCGAGTGTATTGACTCAAGACCCGCACAAAAATAACACGGACAAACAGCCGTGCGTTCATAACCAGGATCCCAACAGTGCAGTTACTTGTGATGCGCACTGCAACAGTCCAGCTCCGGGAGAGGCCCCCGCCGGCTGATCCCGCCCGCGCTCCATCTGTGCCGCTCGGAATGGCGGACGGACCTCAGCGCTGTTTTCACAGTCGAGGTCAGCGGCTTCCAGCGCATGTTTTTACGTTTGCATGCGCAGCTTCATCGGGCTGCGCTCAAAATTCGGTTTCGGCGTCTAATCGGACTTCTGTCCTCGTCCCAGTTTACACGCAACTGAGAAAGCCGAATTGCTCACGGGGGCGCGTCCTCCACCTCAACACGACTAGGTAGCATAATGCGTAATTTCAGCCGGTTAATATGGACGTACGTAATGTACATGTTACTTATTGTGCAGGTAAGGTGCACGCTAGCCCTCGTGGTCGTGGTGATTTTGAGAGGCAGACGAGAACGCCCGGATCCTCCTGGTTCTCGCTGGATGCGGGTTCGGAGCGCAGACCATGAAAGAGTTTTCAGACACAGAATGGAGAGACGTTTCAGCTTCTGCTGTGCTGCCGCCGCTCTGGTGGTTCTCCTGCGTTCTTGTCCTGCGAACCGGCATTCTCGCATGTTTTTGATCCGGGGTCTTGGAGGGTCATGGAGCGCGGGCACATGCATCGTCCACCTGAACTCCCACTGAGGTGCATGCATGCCAGGGAAAATCGAATTCAAGTCGCATTACCTGGGTGTCTTGATCGAAGTTCGAGAACGCCGATATTAGTCGGATTAACGCGTTTACATGCACTTCAGTTGTCCAGTTATAGTTGGATTAAGGCAGTAATTTGTTTTTTTCAACGTACTGACTGTATTCTCTGTGAGATCTGCATGTCAAGAGAATGCGCTGTCTCTTTAAGATGTGAGTCAGTGGAGATTTCCTTGGTGCGAAATTGCACATGAAAAGCAAACAAAACAAACAAAAAAAAATGTATAGCTGGCTGGCGCACACAACCCATCTCTCCAATTCAGTCCAATAATCTCTAACATTTACGTACCCTCGTTGATGCAACTTAATCCCGCAGCAAACGTTACGACGCAGTGTTTGTGCCGCGAGAGCCTGCCGGGGCGTAAAGCTTTCCAGATTTAGATGTTGGCCTCTTCCCCTTGCCAGCACTCATCCTATAACACATAGCCGCTAGCCTCCATAAAAATCCTCCGCAAGTACCTGCTGGCGCCCTGACAGGCTCTTTGATCCCGAACATCTGACCTCCAGATCATCTCCTCATCCAGGAGGTAAACTGACAGCATGACAGCCCCGTCCTCGGCAGGCACGGCGTCGTCAGATGATCGGGATCGGCCCGCCGGGTTTCAAGCTCTCTGATGAGATCCATCACGGACCGAAAATCCAATTAGTGCTTCAGTTTTTGGTGGTATGAGAAGATTGCCGACTTCTCCTTGCCCTCATGTTCTCTAAATAATCACAGATGCCTCGCTGCTCCGGCTCAAAAAAAAATGTTTCCGAACATCTTCCTGAACACTACATGTCCTGTGTTTAAAGAATTATCTCAGGTGGATTAGTTCCAGCCGCGTTTCCTCGTACTGGCAACGCGCACAAATGGAAAGCAAATGCTGGAAAAGCAAAACACCTGCCGGGAGAGTTTGGGATTGATGTCCACCTTCCCTGAACGGTCGGAATCATCAAGACACCTCATGCTCATTTCATTTTTACCCCTCCTCTTTGCCATATCAATATTTTCAACAGCAATGGCCTTGTTTCTTGAACTACTCCCCTTTGCTGGGATGAGAATGAGCAATATTAGTTAGACAGCATCAAAATTAACATGATGATATATTTCAGAACACTTAATCATCTTGATTGAGGCCTTTTTTTTCCTGTGAAATTGGACATTTTAACGCTGCCACTCGCCCCCTGCTGGCCATTAGAGAGAATGCATGTGTAATGCTTCTCATATCTGGAAGCTTCTCCTGTGGGTTGGCTACTGGTGATGAATAAATAATGTCTGTGAGACCACAATCCATTTCCACCATGGAAAGAGCTCAGTCATAACCCTGAGGAACGCCATGTTACCCTCCACACTTCGGCGAGCAACAAGACAAGCCGTCCACAGTTCAAGGCTGCGAGCGAGAACAACACTGGCCCGCGCCTGTTGCCCCTCATCCCGCTCCAGACCATTACACGTATGTTGCATCATCTCCTGGCAACTTCTCATGGGGGCCCTGAGGCCGCTCAGCAAACTTATCTTTAATGAAAACACACTCTTGATAAGGCCAACTGTTGAGTTTAAATTCATCAAAAACATGTCTGCGAGGGGTAAGGCGAGGGAATGGAATTTTGGGGTTTTTTTTGTTGTTGTTTTTTTAAGTATATGTTCCAGCTGCCCCGTGAACAATACAAAGTGCTGCACTGTGCTGAGGCAACAAAGGCGTTTGGGATTAATTGCTGCATTTAAAATCCGCGTGCAACTCCCGCACAGTTTATAATAATATGCACTTTTACCATTCCTGTAAAATTAGCCAAGAATGCCCATCCCGGACTAACTCAACTAACCTGAGAGCCGTACCTCTTCTGAAAGGCACCATTTTTGTCTTCCCCCTTCAGTCAGAATCTCTGTAAGTACTCCTGGCAACGCGTAATACAGGCTTAAACACAATGACGTATAAGGCTTATGTCTGGTTTTTTTTGTTTTTTTTTTTCCCCAAACAGATGCCTGGAGATGACCTATGTATTCGGAATTCATTAGCTGGAAAACCCAATGGGAGCACAGCACTTAGCCTGTCGCAGTCCAAGTTCAAATTTTACAACAATGGAACAGAGAGCAAACATTTCAAACATGTTTTTCTGAAGTTGTGTCTTAATGGGTTTCGAAAAAGGAGTATTTGATGACTCAAAAACCCCCTTCATTCAAAGTAAATGAGGCATTAAAACATTATGATTTTTTTTTTCCCTGACGGCTCATGGGCGGGCCCCTGACTGCTAAGGGGTTAAGATTTTTTTTTTTTTTTTTAAACCACAAATTATGTGTTTTTTTTAATGTCTTTCTCACTTTAAAATGCCTGACCACATCATTTTGGAAACTTCTTCTCCTCTGGTCGGCCACAACCCAACAAGACAAAAGCCTTCCCTCTTACATTGCTGCGATTGACCAAAAAAAAAAAAAGCGACTGTTACCGCTGCGATTTCAGGGGCAGCTTCTCCTCCCGCTCGGCGCAGGGTTCATCGTTGTCCGAGCCGTGCGCTGCTGCGCTCAGCCAGACCGCGAGGAGGCAAGGGGAAAACACACAAAAACAAAAGACAGAACTCTGGCCAAAGCCGGATATCTCGCCGCGAGTGTCTGCAGTCAGTCAGGTTGTGCTCAATAATGCATCAAAATGATCTCTCCACGGGTGCCGTTTGCGGGGGTGGAAATCGGGCCAGAGTTCATGTTTCATATCTGCTGCCAGTGGAGGGGGAGTTATCACATCCAGGATTGTCTGCTAAATGGGCTTAAATTCTCCCCGGGCGGACCGCAACATCGCAATCAGCTGGTCGTGTTCACCGCGTTGCCGGGTTTGATGAAGGGGCAACGGTCAAAGGAAGCGAGACGAGACTCCCGATATCCTGTTATCAGGACTTGGTCTTATAAACAGCATCTATACGAGGAAGTGAGGAGAAACCATCACATCACAAAAAAAACAAAACAAGAAAAGTGCTGTATGGGGTTAAAAAGATACTAGATAACGGCTTGCTTTCTACCAAACTTACCGCTCGCTTCGCCAGACTGAACCATTTCACTCTCCAACTGTGCTTATTTTTTCAGGGCCCCTTCTTGCCAGGTAAAATCCTGCTTGCCACCACAATTTTCCACAAAGCCTACTGCCAGGCCCCACACCTCGCCAAGCTCCATTCACTTTATGGCTAAAACGTCACTGAACCACGAGGGAAAGATTAATGCCTTTCGAGGAAGACAAATGGCTCCATAACCATGACCACTTACGCAACGTAAACGGAGGCACTCAGCTGGTCATTTCGCTGCAGTGGACGCCGGTGTGAATGGCTGAACCCCGGTCTTCTCGGCAGATTTGACTCGGTTCTCGCTGCGAGCTGCTGAGACAGCGAGCAAACGGCATTTGCCTGGATAATCGTCGACTGACTTTTGCCCCAGTCCGTGGGAGGTCGGAGAACAGCTCTCTCAGCCGCCTCCCCGCAGCTCGAAAAAGTTTGGTAGTTTGGGAAAAGAACGCCAAATTAGACAGCCAGTCCTTGTTAGAGTGACCAAGAATCGTGGCTGTGACCCAAAGTAATCTCCCGGTCCCAATAAGTAAGTCATTCCCAATAAGTAAGTCATCCCCAGTTACATATAAAATAACCAGAGGATTCTAAATGAAGTGCAATGAACACGTCAGGATGGCTTTCGGGGACTTGAAGAGGTGACGGCATCGCTCATATGTCTGAGAGCTTTTTTTTTTTTTCTAAAACAGTTGTGTTTTTGTTCAGAAGAGGCTGCTGAAAGCCGCAGGGCTCAGAGCTCCGGACCGGGATGTCTGTTTTTACATGAAGGGCCGACTGATGACAGCAACAAGCCCGAAGAAGGGGAAAAGTTCCCCGCGCTCGCTGAGGTCAGCCTCAAAAACGTTGCATTCCAGAGGGATGTCCGAACTGTTTTCATGTATTTTATATAGGTTAAAACAAAGGTCGGTTTTTTCCCCCTCAAGAAGTAAAACCTCCATTTAAGCGTATGATTGCTTGTCTTCAGCAACTGGTTTCAATCACTTAATCAATTCAGAACTTTTCCTTGAGTGGAACTTTTTTTGCGGCAGATTGCCATTGATGCACACCGGCCGGGTTTCTGCAAGAAAATCCTTTTTAAGAAAGTTATAACAGAACAACGAGCCGAGAAGAAATACGACTTTTCGGTCAAGATGTGTTTAAAGAACAATGAAACATGCTTGGAATTCGCTTTACACGCTGGCATAAGAGTCGCTTTACAAGAAGGCATAAGAGTCGGCACTGGCCAAAAAAATAAGCTTCATTAAAATGTGACATGTATTAAAAAATATATAATTCAGAAGTGCCAAACTTGGATGATCAGAGTGTGTCGGGTAGCTGAGCCACCGCCCTGTGGTGATGTCCCTTTGATTTCATCGCGTGACCGTGCGGAACATTACTGTGATGGAAAAATATGTGGATATTTTTAATCTTCCTCGGTTTGGTGCGTTGAAACTGCCAGACATTTCTTTAACACGCATTTTTTTTTTTTTATTACCACTATCAGACCTGGTCACTTTCTTATCCCTGACGAAGACCTCCCGGCATCCACTTGTTTTTTAATATGCAAACTGTAATAGTGGCTGATTTGAGAGCCTTGTTGGACAAGAGAGTGCAAAGAGAAGAAAAAAAAGACACCCCAAAAACGCTCTCTAATGAACAGCGGGGGCAGTGTAAGACTCCTCCGAGACGTTCTAATGAGCCGTTTTGACCATTTCAGTATCTTTCGACGTTTTTTTTTTTTATTTTTTTTTTATACTGGAGTGCACCGAATAAGATTTTACCGCGGGGACCTCAGCCTCGGACACATCACGACATTATGATGCAACATAGTCCAGCTTTTGCTCCATTAACTGGAACCATGGTATCTAACGAGACTCAGCTGTTCAATTATCGCAGGCACACTTCTTCTGCTGATGAAAACCAGGCGCTGGTTGTCTGTAGTTATGAGGCGCTGCTCTCGCTTGAGAGAGACTCTGGGCATCAGAGATTCATTTTGGTGAATCTGGACGTCTTTGGGTTTTGCTTTAATAAGCGACAACATGATGCCGCAGCTAAATAAATCACTGTCACGCATGCACGGCTGCGAGTGAAGGCCTGAGGAAATTGGAAGACGGCAACGCGGCGGAGCAACCTGCGATGCTAATACGAGGAAAATGGAGTTACATAATTGGCATTTTCTTAATATTTTAATGGAAATGAGCCACATGCTGGTGGTTTAGGAGTTTGCCGTCTCCAAAAACATCATAACTGGTGGCGCAGAAGCCTAAATCTGCAGTAACCGCGGAACAAGGTGAGAAGCTGACTTTCTGATTACCAGATTTTTTTTTTTTTCCACGGATCAGTGGGAACGCGGCAGAGCGCCATTCGCGGCAATGAAAGCGAACCAAGCGGAGCGTGCTGCGCCGCAAAAGAAGATATGAAGATGTGAGGAGACTCCAGGATGCCAGAGCGAGGCGTCTGAAGCCGAAAGAGAGACAGATGTTTTGTTGGTGTTTACAAGCCAGCGGCGGGAAAAAAAACAGTCAGGTAAACTGAGACCCAACCATTAATTAGATTTGTGGTGGGAATTTCAGGAAGTGAGTGCTCAAAGACAACGCAGCTGCAGACCAGCTGAACACACACAAACACACACACACATACCGAAACACACATCCCAAAAAAAAAAAAAAAAAAATAGCCCGCCAACCCCGTCACTAATCCATCCTCCCACTGCAGATGCTCCTCGGGGAATCTTGTTTTTTTTTAATCTCCCCCTACCAAGCTTCATATCGATCACCTCGAGCTGCCAGAGAAAAATGGGCAGCAATTACAAAGAATTTCAACACACAGACTCCCGCATCATACGAGCGCCTCACAAATTACCTCAGTGGAGATGGATACGGCGTGTGTTCTCACCCGCGTCCATCCCTCAGCGGGATCACCCAAAAACCGCCAGGCTGACTTCCACCCCAACGCGGCGGATAAACACGTCAAGGGGCCGAGGACGAGCCGATTTTAATTTGCGGCAGATATGAGCGGTTTTTTTTTGTGTTTTTTTTTTTGGACAGGAAGCGTTGCGCGGACCTTGGCAGAGGTATGCGCTCCGCAGAGCGCCCTTCTAGTTTTAATTGGAGTCAAGCAGGTTGTGTTGAGCCTGGACGCGAGTACTCCGACGGTGAAAATGAGTCAAAAGTTCAGCCCTCTGTGTTGAAAAGTCCAGCAGCGCCCACCCTCCCCCCCTCGATTTACTGAGGAGCGACCGTTACGCCGACGGGAGGGGTGGGTGGGGTTGGTACGAGCGTCGGCAGCATCGGGACCTGATTTTATGTGAGAAGAAGAAGCCATGATTTTAAAGTCATGCTGACGATAATCAGCTAGCTCGCAGGCCCTTTATGGTCAAAGGTACAGGGACACTGTTGCTCATATCTCAGTCGCATCGCATGTATTTTAAATGCATAATGTTCACTGATCAGCCAACATTATGACTCCAGCTTGCTTTTTCTGGTGGCTGAAGGGAAGCGAATCCCTGCATTCTGATCCCCAAAATGCTAAAGCATAAAGTCCTCTCAGGAAGCTGCAGCAGCATTTTAATGGAATTATTCAGCAATCACAGACTGGCGCATTGTTAAGTTGTCCAGATACTTTTGGCCATGATGACGCACCTGAAAATCTAGACATAAAAAATAACCCTCAAAGCCCTGTAAGCCATTTGTTTTTCTAATTCCTGGTTCAGCCTAGCCGTTTCTTACTGATAATACTTGTATCAACCCTGTGATGCACAATCGAGGAATATGTCCCATTTTTTTCAGGACGATCAGATTTGTGTTTGATGTTTGTGCTGCAGTGATGTCGCCTGAATGTGTAATCCAACTGCTCTTCTGCGTCTGGGGAATCAAAGAGTGAAAATATGACTTATTAGCTAATGATTCACAAGATTTATATATGGGATTTGGGTGAAATCTACACATTATTCATGAGATTGAACAATATTATCATTATTATTCCATTGTTATTTTTGCTGCTGATCGCTAAATATAGTCAGTGTCAGCACCTCTGCGTTTGCACAAACTTCACCCGTCTTTGGCTTCGCATATGCAAACACACACAAATAGCTGGATCAGCCAGCGAGCCTCTGATTGGTCAAAGGAAAAAACCAATACGGCTGACTAGCATTCGCGCTAAAGACCTCCATCTTCGAAAGATGGATAAAATATTGACAGAACACATTCAAAATCCAGTCTCTGATCATGGATTTATTATAGAAAGTCCTCAAGGAGATGCTGGGGGTCCAACAGGGAAAACAACAGGTAAATAAGTAAGAAGCGGCGCTTTAAGGTTAAAATTAACCCCTTGCAAATATTTGTCGTATACGACAAGGTAGGTGTCGAGTCGTTGGGCCAAGTGGCAGCCGTGAGGCGCCTTTTTCTCTTTATTCGATCAGAGTTCACATGCGGCAACCTGAGGGGGACAAAACATCCTTTATCTTTAACGCCAACATCTTGGTGGAGGCGGCAGACCGATAAAACAAGCGCGCTGCCGGGCGAAGGAGGGCAAAGGTTGACGTTTCACGGAGAAAAAAAACGGAAGCCGTCGTAAAATCCGTCCCCGCCGCCGCCGCCACCGGCTGCCCCGTCATTCCCAGCTTCTGAACACAAGCGAGTGAACATGCTGCCATCACGATTTCCATTTCTGCGAAGGTCTTCTCTCAAACCTTCATCTCCACCAGGCATGCATGTGCTCCACAAACACACACACACACACACACACACACACACACACACACACTCGGTGACCTCCCGCGGGATGCTCAGACGCTCCACCGCTGTGTGACAGGACGCGTCCTCGCCGTCATTCTCTCTCTGTGGTCTTCACACAGCTGCACACACAGCTGCACACACACACACACACACACCTGACTGTCTCAGCTCCATCTTCCCGCCCTGACAGTACACTTTCCAAACGCTTAGTAATTCCATGTTTCCTTTTTTTTTTTGTTGTTGTTTTTTTTTGATGTACCTTTAAGTTCTTCCAGTGGCAGCCTATGAGTGTGTAATTTGCTGTTCAGGAAGAGTCATAAGTTCTCCTCCGTGTCATATTCCATTTCGCATAAAGGCCTCACAGCACACAGGATGCTCTGTGAGGCGCTGCCCCTTCACAGCTGCGGCCGTGTTTACGCGCTGCAATGTTCCAGCACTCTTTTTTTTTTTCTTTTTTTTTCTTTTCACCCACGTTTACAGTCCGGCTCAGTCAAACCTTCAGCAGCCACGGTTTTTACTGTTGGCCGTTAGCGGCTCTACAGGAACAAGCAGGAGTGATGACGTCTCGCTCCCGGACACCTCATCATCTACTTTTTAAAGTTTTGCCCCTCACCTTTTTCATCGCATGCTTTCAAAACCGCGGCTGCGAATAGCAGCAGCGGCGAGGGAGCTTGACCTGTTACCTAATGCTTGAACGGAAGGTCAACAAGGTCATACATGAATATACTGTACTGTGCTCACTATTTATAGACAATAATTGGGATTAAGATCAATTGCTGAAGAAAATATGAAGTTGCTAATGTCTACATTACATGCCTACAGAGTGGAGGTCAAGAGGTCAGTGGGTCCTGAAAAGATCATTAAATAGGAGAGGAGAGTTGTTTTTTTTTTGGGTTTCCATCCAGCTCAATTTTAGTTGTTTGCAGGAGAAAAGCTCGATGAAAACACCAAAATCTGAAAGAAAATGTCCCAAAATGTGCAGGGAAATGTGCAGCTAATGTGTGAGTCAGTCTGCTAGAACTAATCTGCACGTTACTACTTGTTTGACGCCGGGCACAGCTAGCTTTGCTTTGTGGTTTGTAACCTCTTCTTCTTCTGTGCACTGGAGAGTAATGGACCCTGCGTGGGGACGACCACGCCACCTTCTGACGAAATTACACTTTTGCGCCTTCGAGTTAATTTTACCCCAGATGGTTTGATGGAAAAATGCCGAGAATTAAATATCATTTTTTTTTGCGATAATTCAAAAGTTTGCTTAAATACATTTCACATGGAAACATGGCACCTATTTACAAACTAACACTTGACGCGCCACTTGACGTGAGGAGGGACGTTGCTGTGTCTGGATGCAAGGTGTCCTTAGTCATATTTCCAATCATTTAGACGACATGAGGATATGAGGAGGTCGGTGCGGATGTTTTGTTTTTCTTGGTGGCCTAGCAACAATAAACTTGAGAACACTCATAAAAGTTTTAAGACATCCACGCTGATGAGCACATGACTTCATAACCCATCCATGTAAAACCGAAAGACAACAGCATTCAGTCAGTTCTGCCACATAACTGACCTCTTTAGGATTTTATAATGTAGTTGTTTGTCCAGCTTTTCATCATAAAATAAAAAGCAGTTGTTGGTGAGAAAATCTTCCCGAAACAAGTCTGGATTCCTGAGATAACGCTGCTAATTAACCTCCCATTAAATCCTCCTTATCTTGGCGTCCGTCATCCGTCAGATGCGGATTTTTTTTTTTTTCCGGCCCATATCACATTTTGAAAAAGCTAAACTGAACGCGAGTGCGGCAGCGACGACATGGGGCCGACGCGCTCTTTGATTCGACTGATTACACCGGAAATGAGAGCGGCCTTTTTTTTTTTTTGTGGTCGAAAAGCTATTAATTGTTTAGAGATCGACTTAGAAGTCTCTTTTCATGGTTATTTTGTTTATAAATGATGGTTTTGCTTTAAACCGGACAAACAATAAATCATTAACCGCCAGAGGACAGAGGTCGGCGTCGCCTTCCCACATGCCTCACACATCCTGTGTTTGTCTCCAAGCTTTGAAGAGCGTCATCTGTGTCATCTGAAAGTGTCCCGGCTCAAAAAAGAGGCTTGTTATTTTGGGTTGGTTTTTTTTTTTGTTGTTTTTTTTTGTCCCCAGTAAATTTAGCTATTCCTGTTTACCCTCCAGGACAACACACATGTTTCTGGTTTATTGTTGGTTTTAGATCATTTGCAGATACAACAGCCGGTGCCCTGTAACTGTGCAGCAGCTGTCATGTCAGCAGGACCCGCAGTCACTAATTTAATCTGACGATGATCCTTTAACCGCTTTTGAAGGGTTTTTTTTTTTTTTTTTTTTTTCCACGAGACTGCCGAGACATTTCATCATAAGAAAGGTCAACGAAATCACGGCGACGGCCATAAAAATTCAAGTCGCTGACAACAAAAACCGCATCGCGTCTGAGGGGAGAGGCATTAACAAGGAGCCTGAAAGAGGATAGTAACAGCTGCTGTGCTGGACCAAATTTGGTTGGCTGGAGAAAGCAAACACACACACACACGCGCGCGCGCGCACGCACGCACGCACACACACAAAACACACACACGCACGCGCGCAACCTGCAGAGCAAAAAATGTAAACAGCCTTGGGAGGCGTGTCGCTATGCAACGAAATGAGTTATAAATACTGTGGAATGATGAATTAGCATCTTAGCACGCTCTCGCGGCGCACAGAGGTGGACGGAGTCTCCTTTAATAACAGGATCTAATGACAGAGAAGCGGGCTGCCGCGTTCTCCTGGTGCCGTCGGTGCATTTTTTGCGCCTCACTTGTGCTTGGTGCAGTGTTTCTCTCCGTTTGTGTTTGGTTCCCGACAAGGAGAACGCCCTTTAAGGAAAGGTCAGCTATCAAATCCCAAAAATCCTGAAGCCTCGCGCCAAAGAAAACTGCAGCCGAGCGCTGAGAGCGCCGGCCCGCGGTAACAGCACCAGCCAGAGGAACACAAACGAGAGGAAATGGATTGGCATCCGCCGGCTAATTGGGTTTCACGCCGGCGGCGGCGTGAAACACGATTCATATCAATGTCTGGAAAAGTGTTAATTCCCTGCATAAAACAGCCTCCATGCACATTTTGGCGTGAGAAGTGTGCACACACCTGCACGGTCAAAGAGAACATCTGAGCGCAAAAACAAGGGCCGACCTTCCCTCGTTTGAATGGGTTTATAATCTGATGTTCCTTTTTTTTTTGACGTGGAAGGAAACGAGCTAGGTTCGTATTCACCGGCCTTGCCAGAGCTCTATGCACTTCTTCTCGCCCCGTTCGTGACATCATAGTTGGCCGGAGCGGAGATTTGTTTCTGTGCTCCATTTGAAATGACGCTTTCAGTCAAAAGGGGATATTTTAACGTGGCGCAGGGCTGCAGACGCGCACGGCGACCCACGGTGCAACAGACTGAAGCCGGGCTGAGGTCAAGATCACGGCTGCAGCGGCACTTCCTTAAACCTCATTACGGATGCTGAATGATTCAAGAGTTTCCTTTGTTTTTGTGTTTTTTTGGGGATTTTTTTTTTACTGTTTTCCATTGGTCTGTGCTTTTGTGTGGCAGTTACCCATGTGGGCTGCTTTCTGAGTACTGCACAGAAAAAAAGCCTGTAACATTAAATTTCAAGCCTAAAAGCAAGAGAAGACCGTTTTGTTTGTTTAATGGGAAAGATAACTGTCAATCATCTATACCAGCGCTGCTTGAAAAGGTGGGACTTCGAGACTCGGGTACTTGGTGGAGGGAATATGATCGAAACCCCCGGTCTAACCCAACTGCAGGATTCTTTGCACTTTTGTGGACTAACCCAGCTGCCGTAGCCGCTTGTGCGATGCATTATACGATGCTCAGGAGGATTAATCTGCCTACGCTGTCGTGATATGCGTCATCAGCACATCAACGCGCTGTTTTATCGTTCTCCTACGGTGAAATGAGATCATATATCTCCAATATTAGCCTCAATAAAATCCAGACGAGAATTCGAACTCCTTCTCCTTATCCATAAAGCCCTTAATGGCACGTCACCATTATATCTTAAGGAGCTAATAGTAGCTCTTTACCCGACTAGAACGCTGCGCTCTCAGAATGCGGGCTTACTTGTGGTTCCTACAGTCTCTAAAAGTAGAATAGGAGGCAGAACCTTCAGCTATCAGGCTCCTCTCCTGTGGAACCATCTTCCAACGTTGGTCGGGTGGGCTTAAAACTTAAAACTCCTCTTTGACAAAGCTCATAGTTAGGCCTGGCTCAGGCTCGCCTTGGACCAGCGCCTAGTTGTGCTGCTGTAGGTCTAGACAGCCACGGGACCATGATGCACTGGGCCCCTCTCTTACTCTCTCTCTTCCTCTCCATCCATTCAGGCGTGTTAATAACTTGACTTCTTCCCTCAGTTGTTTACATTAACGGCAACTGCAGACCCCCACCACCATTAATATCGTTATTACTATTATTAATACCACTATTATTCGCATTGGTGCTACTGTTAGTCATATCAATTACTATTATTGCTGTAGTTGATGTTGCTGTGCATCTCTTTACCCACCTGTCAACCCAAACCGGTCAAGGCAAATGGCTCCGCCCACCTACAGCCAGGCTCTGTTGAAGGTTTCTGCCCGTTAAAGCACAGGGGGAATTGCTGGGTCTCTGTATCAGAGCACGGTCCTGACCTGCTCTACTTGGACCTGCACTATACAAATAAAATGGAACTGAAAAACTGATAAAAGCAAACTGTGTAATAAGTGATCAACCCCTGCAGATGGAGTCTTTGGAGCAGCCACGACTCAACTGGTCTTTGCTCACTTGTGGGATCTTTCCCCCTCGGGGGACCTCTGATCAACTACAAATTTGTAAAAAACGTCTATTATATTGCATAATTCCGTCAAATTTGGACTGAGTTGACACAAATTGCTTCATAATTTGGACCAAAGCAAACTACAGGTGTGCAAACACCCCGAAGATGATTTTTTCCCCCCCCCTCAACCTGCAATCTTGATGTTTCATAACCAAAAGCTGCTCTTGCTTCTCTTGACTTGGTGCGAGGCCAGTCACATGGTTTTGTGTAAAAGCTCCCATTCATAAACCAACAAAAAAAAAAACGCTTGACTCACCGGTA
>CAAKHG010038434.1:0-20548 GCA_901007715.1 Dactylopterus volitans | reverse complement strand
ACACACACACACACACACACACACACACACACACACACACACACAGAGGGAGTGGGAAATGTTGTTGGAGTCTGGGATGTGTGTGGTTAGTGAGTGTGGTGTGTGGTGAGTGTGAGTGTGTGTGTGTGTGTGTGTGTGTGTGTGTTACCTGCCAGGACGTCCTGCTCCTCCTGCTCCTGCTGGGCCAGCCTGGCTGCCACCTCCTCCACCGGACGCTCCCTCAGAGGCTCTGCTGCTGCAGGAGACTCTGCTTGATGAAGCTCTGCTGTCACTGGAGCCTCCTGATGGTCGTGACAGTGGCTGCACTCTTCTGCACACACAGAAACAAACACCAAACACCAATGAAGAAGCTTCTCTGGTGTCTTGTTGGGAATCAGGAAGTAAAAAATGAAGCTTGTAGGTGAAACAGTCGCCACAATATTCACAGGTGTTCATTAAAAATGTTCTGGTTCTGCAGGTTCTAGGTGCGTCTGCTCATTATTAGTCAGAGTGAGACCTCTTCCTTCATGATGGACATATTGAGGATCGTGGCGTGAAAAATGGATCAAATATTCACAGAAGACGTTCGATATTGGATCAGTGATTATGGATTTAATGTCTCCAGAGAGACACTGTAGCTCCAGGCTGAGAAAGAGAAGCCTGCTCTCAGAAGGATAAAGACGGATGGATACATGGAGAGTCAGGAGTGTGTGTTACCTTTGACTGCCACCTCTGTGTCACATGGAGCAGGGACTGATGGGACCTCGCTGATGGCTGAGATGATGTGAGTCGCCTCTGCTGAGGCTTCTGGATGAGACACAAAGACACAACACTGACGAACCAGAGCAAAAGCCAACATCCAGTGTCGCAGTCAGGTGTGATGGAGATCCACCAGCCTCGGAGCTGCATGTCTGATTTTACTAAAACTCCCCGCACCAAGAACATGTCCCTCATCCAGTGTTTTATGGTGGTGGTGGAAAGCAGCGCTCTGCTACACGTCATTCCAGAATCTCTCAAAATCCTCCTCATCAAACTGCTGCTATTTTTGCTGCTGCTACTACTACTGATGTTGGATTCACCATCATCAGTGATGAAGATCTCGTCGCCATCTCACTGAAAGCAGAAGGAGATTTTTGGCAACAAGTAAGAGAGATGGAGAGGTCCACTGCCTCATACAGGTGCTCAGGTTCTACCACTCAAGCTTCTGGAACCATTTTAGGACGTACAGGATGGCGTTAGCACATCTGAGGAGGCAGAGGATCATCTACCAGGATCACTGAACTGGAGCAACATCCGGGTTTTTCTGAGGCCGGTTGTTGGAAAGTTTTGAATGGTCCTCCATTTTCATGGAGATCGCTTTCTCGCCGCATAATGCTCGCAGTCTGTCGTGACGAAAACGACAATTCAAAAAAATATTTGGACGTACAAATTAACGTCAGGATAAACACGCCGCTGCCGGGCAAGCACCTTCATAAGTCTGCTACGATCTGATGAACGGTTTTCAGTGGTGGCTGGTCTCTTGACCACATGTTCACTCAAATTAGTAGGAAAGCGACCACCATGACGAAGAAACAGCTTTTACAGGAAGTAGTCGGGGGAAAGGACCAACACAGCTGCTGAAAGCACTGACGGTGACATCTACCTGGAGGTCAAGTCTAGGTCTACTTGGAGATCAAATCTACTTAAACATCAGGTCTACTTGGAGGTCATCTTACCCTGAGAGATCTCTGTGTCTGCATGGAAACAAGAGCACAACAAAAACTCAAAGTAACCAGGTTAAATCTGTCGTACGATAAGAGCGAGTGGACCACCCGACATGGTGCTTCAGTCCCTCTGCAGCCAACAAGAGCCGAGTACGGCTCGCACGAGCTAGCTGGCGTGACCTCAAGGTCAGAGATAATCGCAGCCTCATCCAAAAGGTTCATGTATATATGTAGTTGTATGCTAACAGATGGGCTCAGGCTAATCCAGATGTTAGCAGCTGGGCGCGTCTGGACCCTCGGAACCAGCAGCTTGAGAATAGTGAAACTGTCCTGACAGTAGCTGCTGCAACGCTCACACCTAAACATTCACAAGTGAAGCCAACGTCTGACCAGCCACTGTCGTGCTCGTCATCATCGTCATCCTCATCATCATAACTGGAGGCCGAGCTCCCCGTTCAACCCTGGAACCTCTCTGTAACTTGCTTTGAGCTGCAGTTTTGACTGACATGTTTGTCAAAAGTAAATAGACGCCTGCGTCTGCATGTGTGCTGGGTCTCACCCTCCAGACTCTGCACCGGCTGTGCTGCAGATGGACTCGCGTCTTTGGCTGGACTCTCTGGTGCCTCCTTCACCTTCGTTTTGGATGCCCTCACCTGCTGCTCCATCCTGGACGGAGGCTGGGCCGGGTCACCCTACACAGCAGGAGCAGCGTCCATCAGCGACAGATGTTCCAAACGTTAGACAAGATGGAGGAACACGGATGGACTTCGGTGTCCGCTTCACTTCTCTGCTTTCAGCTTGAGACGCCGTGACGTCTTCCTCACCTGTTTCCTGACGGGCAGGCCGCCATCTTGGGGAGCAGGCCCCAACGCCAGACCCAACAGCCAATCAGAATACGGAACATTCTTCTCCACAGCCGCTCTGAACTTGTGGTCCCATTTGGCGTAGAGCACCGTACCGCCAATGCCGCCGCCCACCGTCACCAAACCACCTACAACCACTTTAGCAGCACCGCTGAGGTGAAAGAGACACAAATCTGATGATCGGGATGTCCGAGCTGTACCTGAACGCAGCATGCAGTGATGAGTGTGTGTGTGTGTGTGCGCGCGTGTGTGTTACCTGGACTCTCCTGCTGTGTAGTGCCGGCACTGCTGCAGGTTGGTTAGAGGGTTTCTCCCATAGTTCTTCTAGAGTGCCAAACAGTGAATGAATTATGACTGACGGTGCAATTTATAATAACCTCCGAGGCTCCACCTACGTCACCATGACGTCACATGCAAACTGTCGACTGAGATCATTTCTGTCGCCCTGTCTTTGTCTGCCATGTGCAATAATAACAGTAGTCGTAGTGGTAATAATAACAATAATAACAATAATAACAATAATGCTGTCATGAGAGGTCAGACGGACGCACATCTGACGTCACCCCCCCTCACACGTGACGTAGCTCAGCTCCCACGACCATGACATCTGTCACCTGAAGCTAACCGGCTATAAGGCCGGTTCACCGTTCGCCGTTACCGTCGACCGTGTTTCTGTGTGTCTACCGGCTGTAGCGGCCGCCCTCCTCCCGGCAGCAGCCGCCCTCCTCCCGGCAGCGGCCGCTCCGGCCCGCTGCGCGGCTCCGCGGGTCACTGAATGACAAGCAGCCCTGCTAGCATGCTAACGCTAACGTGGTGGCTCATGCTAGCGGGGAGGCGGCCGGGAGCTCTCACCCGGACTGTGGAGTTCGCCCCGCGGAGACAAGCCCTCAGCATGGTCCTCGGTCCGCTTCTCGCTCAGATGGTCGCTGGTTTAACCTCCACGGACGCGCTGAGTCCTCTGCGGCTGCGGCTGCTTCGGTTCTGCGTGACGTTTAACGGCAGCGCGCGAACGGAATGACTCACGACCGCCGCCAAGAGGTCGGCTGTGTACTCAGTAATAATAGTTACTATCATAATTATAATGCCACAATTGACAAGTGACTGATAATAATAAAAGTATTAATTAAAATAATCTGTCTAAAATGCTTTTAACCACAGAAATCTTTCTTTCAGTGTGAAGTTTGACGGCGGAAAGTGAACGGATGCACTCATCGCCGCCACCTACAGGTAGGGAGGGCGCGCACACCGTTATCTTATGGAGTCTTCATTCGGTTCCAACCATCGACTGTGTATTTATGTACTGCGTATACTTACATACTGTACAGACTGTGTACTTATACTGTATATTGCAGTCATATGCTCAAGCAGTGTCATTCGGCATGTGTTGCAGGATCTGACTCCAGCAGCTCCTCCAGTCACACTGGAACTACGGTGGCCAGCAGTGGACAAACGAAACTGTGATCAGTAAAGACAGAGCCATGTTCAAGTTTGTTTTTTTTATTTCAAAGTCTTCACCATGAAGCAAATAAGAAAAACTATCATTTAAAAAAACTCAAGAATGTAAAACCTCATCCCATGAAGCACTGCAGCGTCTCAAACAAACCTGGACCCGCCCAAAGAGAGCTCTGCAGCAGCTCCTCCTCACGTGACCCGGGTGAGTTAGCGCTAGCACGGCGCACCGCCATGACACTGATTGCTGCCTCAAGTGCTTTTGCGAACCCAAAAACCAAAAGGCATGGAAGTGAAGCGAGATTAGACAGGAAAAGGTAACACGGAGTCGTTAAAGAAGCCTCCCTGAGCTGATCAGTCACCCGGGAGACAGGCGGGCATCGCCGTTACCCGGGGTTACATGGCCGGCAGAGTTGCCGCGCCGTTGGAGGAGATGAATATGGAGATGGCGAGCGAGGAGCTACGCCATGTCCAGCTCCGTCTTCTGCACCTTCACTGGCGTCCCCAGACAGTCGTCGTCCTGTAAAGAGGCACAACAATCAGTCAACATGGCCGCCCACGCGGCGCCAATGAGCCCGTCAGGACCTCCGCTGATGGAACACCGTCAACACAAAACTAGCGACCGTTTTCTCCACCTTCGTGTGGCTGCGTAAGCACGCCTCCTCCCAGCACGGCGGGTGCTGGCTCCTCCCCCTCCTGGTGACCACACCTAATCACAGCGACACTACTGCCGGACCGCCATCATTTGTTCCGATCTGATTTTTTCAGAATCGGCTCCATGCCGTTTCCCCTCCCGGTTTAACAGACTCCTTTAATGGCATCACCTGGTGGCGTTTCTTCTTCTACGGTGCATGTGTGGGAAAGCTAACTCAATCGCTCATCTAGACATTAACCTGGATCATTTAGCTGCAGAGCCAGGCGCTCTGTGGACCAACAAACCCCAACACATCTGATAATATTCATGTTAACAGAAATGTCGTTTTCATTACCATGTTTGTCAATGTCTCTCCTTTGTGTGATTTTACTTAAACGGCGTCCACATGTTCACTTCCTGCTACTTGACCACCATGAAAGTATGAATACTTCAGATTTATGAAGTTCAACTAAACTCCACCCCCTCAACACCACCGTCAACTGGCTGATCTTCCTGTGCAGAAGTCACCCGGTGAACTCACCTCCAGTGAAGCGGCGCATGGGGCCACAGCTGCATTCTGGGAGTCTGACAGGGTGGGGAAGTCCAGCTCAATGTCCATGACGTCATCCAGGCTGAGCTCCTCGCTGCATGGAAACACAAGCACACCTGAGCAACATGGCCACTGCACACAGCGCTGACGGGAACATTCTTGAACGAGTTTTCTTACACGTCACCGAGGACCTTGTCCTGGCCCGCCTCCGTGGGCGGGTCCCAGGCGTGCAGCTTCACCTTCCACAGTTTGATCTGCTGGTCCCACGAGCGGCGGCTGTACTTTCTGAACTTATTAGGAGTCTTCGGATGAACGCCGGGCTGGCGGGTGTGTCTGCGGAGAGACGGCGGGAGACGATCGTGAGACCGCGCAGAGCACTAAACAACGGTCAAGGCCGGCTGGTACCGGCTGACACCGGTCACCACAGCAGAACTCTGGCTCCGTGCATAAACCCACTTTGGAACTTCCTTGATGTAGCGATCGTACGCCAGCGTGTTCTTGCCATAGTTGATCTGTTTCTGTCGCCGTAGCAACACCGTCTCGTCGGTCTCAATGTTGTCTCCCTCCCTGGAGTCGCAGCTGCAGCAGACACACGCAGACGTGAACGTTGTGCCACACACCCCGAGCGCGTGATTAGTGGATAAATGGCAACGCTCGCTCATACCTCCCAGAGGATCCAGAGGATGCCCGTCTCTCTCTCTGGGTGACCTCTGCTGCCAGTATCCTCCTCCTGTAACTGGATACCACACACCCATTACTGCACCGTAACCATAGCAACATGTATATGACTCCAACTAAACCATCAGCCTGCCGTACTGATGGTTTAGTTGTTAACACTGATTCACGTGATGCGGCGCCCTTGAGAGTCGGCGCTACGCTCCTACTAACACGTGATGTCTAGATGAAGCAGATAAATATCTCCATGGAAACACGACTCGTCTGGGTTACACTGAGGTCCAGCTAGCACTGCAGTTTAGCATTAGCTCAAGTTAGCTAACGGAATCGCGGAGCAGATGCCGCTTCCGTTGTTCCTTGGTGCCCATCTACTTCCTGGGGTAGTACACTAAGGTTATGTAGGATTCTCCTGCTGTGACCAATCGTTCTCCTGCTATTAGTCACACCAGATGAACTCCAACCAAACCTCATCTGGATCGACCAATGAAAAAATCCCAGATGGCTGCCCGCAGACTGCAAGCAGCATAAACAGACTTTAAGACTCTGAATAGCCATTAAAGCGTCCGGTTACCGCTGCATGTCTCGGTGCACGTCCCTTCTCATCTCATCGTCCTCCACCTGGCTGCCCCAATCAGACGCTCGACCGCAGCGTGACGCCGGCCCTCGGCCCTCCGGAGTGGTGAAGCTGGAGAGGAAACCTTAGTCAGACAGCGAACCCATGCGTCAGCATGTGCGAATCAAGAGTGCCGCCCCAACCTGTCGTGTCTGTCATCAGATCGTCTGTGGCGGCGCTCGGCGCGCCCGTCATCCTCCCTCTCGCTGCCGTCGGCGATGGACCGCAGGCTCCCATCCACGCCTCTCTTCCTGCAGTGGGACCACCTGGACGAGCCGTGACTCCTGCATAGGGAGATGAATCTCAGCACATGTGCAAGGTAAGCCCCGCCCCCACGGCCACTTGTCAGCGCCGTCCATGTACATGTATAGTTGCAACCAGTAGATGTACATATACATACATATGTATACTTGTGTAAATATATATCTTTTGTATATGTTGCATTTCCCTGCTGTATATAGTCCACTAACTGTGTGCAGCGTACGCGCGAGCGTACGTGTATGTCTGCCCTGCTGCTGTTAACAATGTGAATGTCCCCATCGAGGGATAAGTATCGGCTCATCTCATCTTATCTTCATGCCAAGCCTGCCAGCACTCTCCCATGAACCTGGTGGGTACCGGTTAACGCAGCATTCTGCTCGCCCACCAGCTCACCTGTCCTCTACACCCCTCCAGATCTTCCATCATACCCTTGTCTTCACATCTGACATTAATATGCTGATGAACCCTCGAAGCGTTCACGCTCCAACAGCAGCAGCTCAGCTCTGCGCTAAAGGACGTTCTAATAATATAGAATTACTGATGACTGTGGAGATCACGTAGTTGCTGTGGGCGTTGAATTCTCTTGATCCTTTTGTTCTCCGGAAGACAAAATCTTTTAAACTGATCTCCCGCCATTAACTTCCCACTTCCGGTTGTTCCGACCATCTGTTCGCCCTCCGGCGTGTTTACGTCCGCGGGAGTCTGGAGATTCACATCGATGCCGATCGCATAAGTGTTACACTCGGGTGACGGAGCGAACCCCCGTTACGGGTCCCCATTGTGGGGACTTTGAGCTCTTTACCGGGATCCGTCCCGGTGTGACCGTTTACCGCCTCTTTCCCTCCATCTCGCCACGCAGCCAAGACACGAGCCCAAACGGAGACGGAACGGTGTGCAATCACGAGAGTAACTTCAACAAAATAGCTGAGAGGAGCTCGAACGAGCTAGCTGCCATTGGAAGTGGCTAACAACAAGCTAAGCGCAGCTAGCGCGGGCGGGCGGGCGGGACGTGGGCGATCATGGCGCCGGCGCTAACTTCCCGCTCGCTAACATCCCTCTCGCTAACATGCCGCTCGCTGCGGTGCAGCTGCCGGGTTCCTCGCTGCGGTGCAGCTGCCGGGTTCCTCGCTAGCTTGTGCGGTTAGCAGCGCGCAGAGCCTCCAGCTCGCCGGACGCGTCGGCGAACAAAGCGGCGGCGCAGGTCCGCGTTACGCAGCGTTGCGTTCAGGACTCGCGGGTGAAAGTTCCAGCGTACCTGCGCTCGTGCTCGCCGCCCTGCTCGCGGCGCCGCATCCGCTCCCACGCAGACATTTTGGGGTTATTAAGTCTTAGTAATACTGTCAAGTATTCCGGCTGCCCTCCTCTCTGCTCAGCAGTCCACACACACAAATACACACACACACACACCCGCCAACAGTGGAAGACGCGCGCGAGTCAAACGAGCCTAGGGGTAACGTGACCGGAAGAGGCGGGGCCAACGACCAGCGTTTTTTTTTAACTGAGCGCGTCACAGAAACAAAAACACAAGCGGGAAACATACAATATCTGCTGTTAATATGTGTATATGGACGTAAGAAGTAAACATACTTGAGATTATTAGTATGGATAGAAGCGGCATTAAACGGCATATTTGGACAAAGTTGAAGAGAAGGACTACTGGGCAGGGTTTAAGCGAAGGGCCGCCGGAAGGTGGCAGTGGTGTGATCAAAGTATTCGCGTCCTTTTTTCATGTTGTAATGTAATGTAGCCTCCGAGACAGTAGGGGCGGTAATGCGCATGTAAGGGCAACGACGCGAGGCGCAGGAGAAGCGGAGGCCTTAGCGACCGCAGATGCTTTCCTCTGATTGGCTGCTGTAATCGTGTGTTTTCAAGCGTCTTATGCAGACGCTATTTTTACCGACCGCTCGCCCGTGATCGCTGGATTAACGAGCATTCGCTAGAAAACGCGCGAGTCAGAGACACGACACTCGGCGGCCATGTCAGCGAAGACAAGACGCGCGCGGACAGACGCGAGCCCGCTGCTGCTACACCAGCTAGCCCGCTGCTACACCAGCTAGCCCGCTGCTACACCAGCTAGCCCGCTGCTAGCTAACGTAGCGGTCACTGTCCGCGGCGCGAGTTCACTGGAGAGCGAAGAAATTTGACCTCAACTTCCCAGCATGCACCGAGGTTGGACGTATGGACGTAGTTTCTAATGTCGAGTAAGAGCAATGCTGCTGTCTGTCTAACATCTCTGCTGTCTAACTGTCGAACATCTCTGCTGTCTAACTGTCGAACATCTCTGCTGTCTGTCGAACATCTCTGCTGTCTGTCGAACATCTCTGCTGTCTGTCGAACATCTCTGCTGTCTGTCCAACATCTCTGCTGTCTAACTGTCTAACATCTCTGCTGTCTAACTGTCGAACATCTCTGCTGTCTAACTGTCCAACATCTCTGCTGTCTGTCCAACATCTCTGCTGTCTGTCCAACATCTCTGCTGTCTGTCCAACATCTCCAGCATCATGGACCAGTGACTGTGTGGATGGAGCCCAGCAGCTCAGAGACGGTGAGAGATTCTGGAGGAAAGTCTGCTGTGACAGCAGGTGACGTAGATACGCACGCGCACGCACGCACGCACACAAACACGCACGCACACACACACGCATCAAACAATGTAAGTCAACACAAAGGGGGGTTTGTGCTCCTGTAGCAGTGATGATCAAACCACAGTCAGAGCAACGAAGAGCGTGGTTAACCCTTCCATGTCGTTACCATGGTAACACAGGTCACGTTACACTTCCCACGCTTGTATACAAAGGTGGAGTCTGCCATAAAACAGGTTTAACACTGTAGATTTAAAGAAGAAGCTCATCCACAGCAAACAGCACAACTAGCTCCAACTAGCTCCTACTGACTAAAACTACTTATTTAAATAAACCAATCACACACCAGCAAACCTGTGTGGTTACTTTCTCACCAAAAGCGTTTACAAATGTCCTGGCGGTCATAAAGTGGTAACAGAAACCCACTCCCAGCAGAGCCACTGTGGGACTGGTTTCTCTGGCCGAGAGCCAGTTCACTGGCTGTGGGAACACAGAAACGGTGCCTGTGAACTATAAGTGGAACCATTGTGGTTCATAACAGAGATGTTTGGGGTTCACTTGGGCGTTCATGACAACTCTGATTTCACACTGTCTCCCATGTCAAACTTACTAGCGGTAGCTGCTGTCTCACTAATCTGGGACAAAAATGAGGAAATGAGGGAGGAAAATGTGTGGGTGGAGCTCAGTGACTTCTCTGCAGAGATGGAGTGATGTCAGATACCTTCTCAACCGTTTGACCTCAGCTCTGTTTTTACTGTGTCAGCGTTTTCATTTCAACTCATATTCAGTCACAGATTCTGCAGCGCCTCTTGAGTATCAGCGCTGAGCGAGTTCGCCGCATGGCGGCATGAATCAGGCCACCGTCTTGATGGCACGATGATGGTGGCCTATCTTCTCATCACTGGTGTCTCTCTCTCTTCCAGACAGAGACCTTTCTGAGTCCTGGTCTCCAGAGGAGCAGCAGGTCGGTAGCTCTTAACTATCCATCATCACCTGTTTCATGATTGTTGAACTCAGGCTCTGCTGGTCAGTGTTGTCGGGGACAGAAACCTCACACGTCTCCCATCTTCAGCTCCTCCATGCTTGTGGTTGACCAAATTATTACAGATGATTTTCCAGCGATGACTGTCAATTCAGCCGCTCCACTCAAACATGCCACAGGGCATTAAAGGAAGAGCCAGCACAGTGTCTCCTCACTGTGATGCTTCAGAGTTCATCTGCACAGCAGCGTTGCAGCGTTCAGAACACGGACTGATTCCGCCCAGATGTGTTTCGGGGAATCACTCTGAGCTCCTGATGTTTGTTGTCACAGCTAAACATCAGTGTATCTTTGCGTTTGTGTGTCTTCCAGAGGGGATGCAGCACTTCCTGCTCACCGACGGAGGATCCCACCACCAACGGTACAATGACAGCTGAACTTCACGGGGCTTCCTCTGAGACGCAGAAACGACCTTCCCTTGACTAACTGAACTGTTGAAGCTGAATTTGTCAGATGTTCAGTTCCATTGTATTTCTGTGTCTCCACATCAGAGCAGCGGTCGTCTTCTCATGGAGAGCAGCTGTAGAGAGCAGAGTCTCCACAAGCTGCCATGCATTGACATTGGTCTTGTGATTTATGTCAGGAACTGTCTGACCATGGAAAGGGTTTTTGTTTGATACACTTAATGAAAATCAAAATTTGTCATCGATTGAAGAAAAGATGTAAGATTGTTATAATCAAATGAAAGACTTGTTTCACCAAATTTGTCCTGAGACAGTTTCTGACCGCTTGTGCAGATATTCCGTTGTTGTTTAAACCAGCTGTTCGATCGGCTGATGTCAGGCCGTCATTCTCTCAGGTGAAGGGGTCAGATGTGGTCCTGGGCTGCCGTGGTTACACCTGGTCAGTGGCTGTTAGGCCAGTTAGACGTACCGCCAAACCCTTGGAAACGACATTGTTGTTGCTCTGCCGTCCTTCTTTAACCCTCCGATAACCACCACCGACCAGCTGAACGTGCATTTCCTGCATTTGGTCTTAGTGAAGGAGTCCTCTCTTGGTTAGCCCCGCTGACGCTGGACGTTTGCTCCTCCAGGTTCTTGGTCACAGAGCTCCATCTCCCGCTCGCTACAGCGGGCGGAGACGCTACTGCGGAGCACCTTCAATCCGGGTCTCCGGTGGTTCTTCCATGGCCGCAGTCAAGACGAAGAGCAGGAAGAAGGAAACTTTGTGGTCGCTCACAACCTGGTCTCCCGCTCTTCTACTCGTCTCCTGCGTTTGCAACAGTCGCTTCTGACTGTGGCGCCGCAGTGGCAGCCAGTTGGCGGGGCACTCAGTGGTGAGGTCAGTACGCCTGCAGTGGTCACTGTGACAGGTTTAGTGCTGAGATAAATTGTTGTTGTTATGAAAGATTGCTCAGTGTTTACTTTTTAACCATTTCCTGTGTTCCGTGGTTTCTTCATACATGTAACATGAAGAATGTACAAAGAATATAGGGAACATTTATAGGAAAAGGATTAGGAACGAAGCTGGGATCACAATTAGTAGCAGCATGAGGAACTTGTTTGGAAACATCGTGAGGAAAATGTTTGGGAACCCACTGACATCTTTGTCAATAGGTTGGAGGCAGAAGCGCGTGTGGTTGCAATGGCGGATGCTAACGTACATGTAACCCTCTGGACTGTTAGCAGAGCCGTTTTGACCTTCCTCTCCCCCATCAGATGTATTTTAAAGGCCTCCCAGCAGAGGGCGCTGTTCTGGTCCTGCCCTGCTCGTCCTTCCTGCATGGACGTTACCGAGCTCTGGCGAGGCTCCTTGAGCAGCGATCGCTGCTGCTCCTCGTACACGAGTACACCAGGAGGGCTCGCCTGACTGCAGCATTCATTGGCAGAGTCAGCCAACTGCTGGACCATGACCCGAGGAGGCCAAGCATGGCGCCTGAGCAGGTGAGTCCAGACTGCTGCCTAACGTGACCTTTGTGACCGTTGTAAAGCAATTAAATTGGAAGGAGACATTAACACATCTACTCTTTGAAAATTAATTTGATAATTTGATTCCCTTTGATGGGAGTTTGATCATCATATAATTATCACCTTCCACAAGTGGACAAACTGTTATTCTGTCAAACTCATTGTTCCCGTCTCCAGACTCCAGGCTGCTGGTCTTCATTCAGCCACCATCTTGGCTCTCTGTGTCAGGAGCTCCGGGTGCATCTCAACCACTGGTCTTGTCTGTCCTCCAAAGTCCAGTCAGATCAGTACCTCAGATCTGCCCTGGTCCAGCAGACCAGGCTGCTGGTGGAAATCAGACAGACTCTGGATATGCTGGGTCTTCAGGCGCTGGTTTTGATGGAACATTATGTGCATGTTGTTCTGTCGGCCGTAGCCCAGGCTGGAATAGAAACCGTTCCAAGAGACGTGCTGGAGGACGTTCTCGCTGCTACAGATTTGTACAACCAAGCTGTGGAGGAGCAGAGAGCGCAGCACAGCACCACCCAGCTGAGGACTGCGGTGTTACAGCAGACTTGTCTTTCCACGTCGGACTCTCGTCTTGCAAAGAGCCGAGGACATCACCCGGCTGCCTTCTCGGTCAAAGACCTGATGAAGACCGTGGCAGTGCACCGTGCAAACATGGCTGCCAGGCAGCTGCTCCGCTGGGCCTCTGATCAGAGCGACTACATGTGTGTGTCGTGCACATGTCCTGGTACAATGACATGGCAGCAGCTGCAGGATACCCACCTACCTGCAGGATACCCCACCTACCATCCTCACTGCCTCCCACAGCCATCTGCTCATCACATCTGCCAAAAACCTCCCATTTGCATCCATGACCTTCATCTGGACAGCCACTCCTGTGTCCACCACACAGCAGCAGTCTCCAACAAAAACCAGATCAGAAGTAGCCAGTGCCACACACGCGTCTCCCTCACTGGTCTAGTTCAGACCAGTGCAGAAGCTTTGACCTTCGTCTCGTCAAATGTAGCGAGAGAGTTGAGTTCAGAGAACCAACCACTGCCGACCGGTTCTCCCACGTTGTTGGACCTCCACCCTCCCTGTCCTCTGTCAGGGTTTTGCCAACAGGACCAGGCTACAGTTGAATCACTTCTTCAGTTGCTGGTCTCCTCCAATGAACTGCTGGCTCCACTGGTGTCGCACTCGCCAACAAAACAGCCGCTCACGCAGACACTAACGTCAGATGGAAAGACTGACACGTCAACTTCAGCTGTTTCACAGCTCCTCGCAAATACAGCTCATCTGGTGGAACCGCACACGCTGAGAACAGACCCGAAACAAAGGACAGGGGACCACAGTTCTGAGGGAACCCAGCAAGAATGGGCTGAACTGGACATGACCAGTGAACCAGCAACCAGTCCCAGGTAAGTGGGACCACTAATGGGGTATTTGTCAGACATTAAGCACTTTCAGCTTCGGAGAGTTGGTCTGATGGAGTCTGCGCGTAGATGTTTGAAGACTTTAACAGATGTCTACTAAGATTAACAGATCTTTGTAACCGTTAGAAGACATTTGTAGATCTTAGTAAACTTAGTACATGTTAGAAGACATGAGTAGATGTAGGTGGATATTAGGAGAGCTTAGCACTCTGTGGTTGGAAGTCACACATGAAGAGGATTCAGATAACGATGTTTGTGTTGTGTTTCGGTTTGACTCGTTTCCCAGATGATTCGTTAGTCAAAATTCAGCAGCGTTACCATGACAACTGTCCAAGGCTGCACGCAGGCTGTAATCAGCTGACTTGTCAGGTAACTGCTAGCTCCTCGGGTGATCACACCAGCACTCGCAGCCGTGGTAACTGTGGACTCTCTGTGTCCTTCAGCTCTGGTTGTGGAGGTGACGCATACCCGGCAGTCGAGCCCGGCGCCGTTTGCCGTCCTCGCTCTGTGCAGTGGCTGGACCTGGGCCAGTCGATGGCAATTGCTGATCTGTTTGGGCAGTACCGTACCCTGCTGTGGACTCACTGCAGCAGAGCCATGCAGCTGCAGCTGCATGTGCCTCAGGTGGGAGATGCCACAGGGAGCCTCAACCTCCATGACAACCACAGGAGGTTCCAAATGCTGCACACCATCAGTCTGGCTTCAAAGACGGGTAAGAAAATAATGGCAGAGGTCCGACTTCATTCAAGCTCGTTAGGCGGAGCTGACCGAATGAAGTCGGACCTTTTAGTACGGTTCCAGCCAGCTCTACTTGGAGACTGTCATGGGATAACGTTAGTTGTTATTTGGTGCTATGTCAATAACATTGACTTGAGTCCACCAGTCGGCTAAACAAGCCGGCGGGGCGTAGATGAGGGAGAACGCGTCCAAATGATGAGGCAGACCTCTCCGCCCCGGCTGCCGCAAAAATAAACCTCTGCCTGTTAGAAATAACTAAACCAAATGTTTCTCATTTTTAACCGCAACAATTTCAAATGAGTTTTGTGACGATATAAAATATCGACGTGGACACATTTTCCCTGTCGGCATCATTGGTAAATGCAGCTAATTGCTGCAGCCCCAGAAGAATCCCTTAAAGGTTCCCCGGATGTGGATGCCTCCGTACTGTCGTGTGGTCCTGCTAGCAGACAAACAGTCCCATAAACGTGGCTGACAGCATGAGCTTGATGGCAGGAGTTCATGAGATGCACTCAGCACATTCCCATGTGAATGTTACTGCCTTTGAAGAATGACTGAGGTGTTCTTCAGCTGAGTCTTTGAGTCACTCACCTGAAACTAAGCAGTTACCATCACCACAGTGTCTTTGATGGTTCTACACCCTGATTTAGATCTTCCAGAGGACTGCAGAGCCATGATGGAGGACTTCATTGCGTGTGTGGTAGCCAGCACAGCACATGCTCAGTGGGACTATGGTTCGTGCGCGCACACACACACACACACACACACCAGAACAATGTGCTGCATGTTTTTGCATTGTAGAATAAACCGTAAAATGGAAGTAGCAGAGCATTTGGGAGCTAAAGAGCCAGGTATCTCCCTCAGCTGCTGGTTCTGATGCAGCAGGCGATGCCTCCTCCTGGATGACGATGGTGGGGTTACTTGCAGTAACTTGAAGACTTCCTTTTCTTCCTCAGTGATGTGCAGAGGTTTGGGCTCAGCTCTGAAGGATAAGTGTCTCTCAGGTGTGAATGGAGGCAGCAGGTGTGTGACGCCGTCATCTAAGCAACAGGAAAGTGTACTGATGTCCGTGACCATGGCGACGCTGCTGCAGCTGTCCCCTCCTCTGCTGTGGTCTCTGGGCTGCCGGCGGTCCGGCAGCAGGACGGCAGGTAAACATGCGTCGTGTCAGCTGGGGAAAGCTTCTCTATCAGCTGTCAGTGTTGTAAGGTGATTGCAGCTGAAGAGCATCTCACTGAGAGAGCCGCTGATTGTCTTCTGTGACTTTCACGTTGAGAGAGAAGACAGACACAAGTAGGTGTGAAAATGATCCCAGCACAGTTTTGACTCGGCGTGTTGTCACCCCCCTCAGTGCTGGCTCTCCACAGACGGACCGTTAGCTTGGCGTTGGCCACAGTGCAGCTGTCCTCCGTCTGGGTCATGTCGAAGGCCTACCAGTTCCTGTCCTCATGGAGCCTCAGCAGGTTCCTGCTCATCACACAAGGAGACCTCAGTGTAGGTGCCTCACTCACTGGACGTCAGCTGAAGACAGTGTAACAGTAATAAGGAAGTACGCCGCAGAAATCCCTGTTTGTCCTGATGAATAAACATGTACATGGAGAATATTGACACTTCAACTTCATTCTGAGCGATGCATCTTAATTTAGGCTTCTAATCTCTCCGGCCTGACATGGCTCTATCTGAATGGTCCTGGTGTCATGGTGACACATCTGCAGAGGTGGGAGCATCAGTGCAATGTTACTGGCTCCGAGGAAATGATGATGGAATCAAAGATTTAATAATATAATACAATATAATAAAATATAATATTTTGTGCTTGCTCGTGTCTGGATGCCTCAGCCTGCAGGGAATTGTGGGGCCAGCAGGTTCAAAGAAAAGGTCTTGATGTAGTTGGTTCATTTTGTTGTTCAGCTCCAACAAAGTGTGTCTCTGTGCGCGCAGGTGCTCAGGGGGTCACTGGAGGTGATGGTGCAGGGAATGAAGTCTCTGATCATGAACTCTGACGGCGACAGTCATTCCAGCCTTCATGATCATCACCATCTTCAGCTGAAGCAGCAGCTCCGGGTTTTGGAGTTGGTGGAGTCTGAGCTGCAGGTGACCCGTTAGTGTTCCAGGCAGCAAAAAGCCACGCGCAGTTGAGTTAATGCAGGTGTGAGATGAGGAGTGCAGGTTGTTTGCATGGAGTTTCTCTGCCTTCTCTAACACTTCAACATGCTCCCACCGGCCACCTCCAGGGCACGCAAGCCTGAGCCACGTCACTCCTGCAGCACTCAGCAGTGTTTGCGTGTTAAGGTGCTTGCTGGCAGGAGCAGCTGAGGAGCAACACTGTTGGTCTGTGATGTTACCTTGGAACTCAGTTGAAGGACAGAAATGAGCCTTCAGAGCTGCCGTAGGTGGGCCGTCAGTGGCACTGGTGTCGGTGACCAGACAGTTTGTTTCCAGCTGCTTGAACGTGACGACACTGCTGAGACAGCATCAGCTGTGGTGGGCGCGTGAATGCTGCACACAGGCTCCTTGTTCTCCTCCATTTGACCGACATGACTGTGGCTGTATGCAACAGCAGACTGACCTTTGACCCTGATTTCTCTGCTCTGTTGATCAGACCTTCTCTTCTGTGGTGCTGAAGAACTTTTCAAGTGACTGCAAGAGGATGTCCGGGGAGATCTTTGAGCAGAGCATGCCGTCTGCAGGACACTGGAGACTCAACCACCACTCAGGTACCGACATCATGATGTTTGGAGATGCTCTCATCTCTGACCAGCTCTGCGTTTCCATGGCATGCTGACGGCGCCTTATTGACCAATCTCTGTCTGCACTGATTGAAAGGCAAATTACATTTCTCCAAGCTCAGAGCAAATTGAGGACATTAATTGCACTCGGCATAACAGAAAATTTAAACCTACTGCTTCTGCCCCTGGGGCGCCTATATCGCCGCCCAGAAGGGAGAAGAACAGTAGTTAGTAGTTATGAATCATAACTGCGATCGGGATTCTTCATCTGATAGTTACTGTTCTTCATGCTACCATCTGCTCATCTTCCTCCACCACGCTGATTTCACAATCTCTCAGGCAGCTGCAGTGGCAGCAGACACGGGTGCCTCCTGCAAATATGGCGCAGATATTAGCGACTGAGGTCGCTGGTGCTCGACGCCGCGAGCGCAGGGTTCCTCATTCCTCCTTCCTCTCGTCTTCTCCTCGCCTCTGTGAAATCCTCGGTGGGAGGAGCTAAGACAAGGGGGAGGAGACACATTAGCGAGTAGTTTGACTGAGGGAGCATCGTAGCAGCCGGGTTAGCCCCGCCTCCTGTCCATCTCAGGAGCGCCCTGATCTCAGTGCTGCTCAGGAGCAGTAGAGGTTGAGCGTCTGCACAGATCTAACCAGCGACCATCTGGTTGGCAGACGGCCCTCTGAGCCGCGCAGGGACACGCTAGGCGAAGAACGTGATGCTGGTCATGATCAGTGGGTCATGGCACCCAGTCTCCGGTCTTGGAGCGACTCCTCGCCATTCCGTCTGAGCTACAACGCTGCTGTATGAATAACTGCGACTCGTGTTCTCTGTGTTCTCTCCGGCCGCGCAGCTTTTCCCAGCAGTCCCAGTGAGTACGTGTCGCTAGCAGCTCGGGCTGTGATTGGTCAGGTTTTGGAAGGCGTGGCACCGCTGTCTGAAGACGCCCGCGTGCAGGCGCTGAGTGTGACGATGACGGCGTTCATGGAGGCGTGGATGGAACACATCCTCAGACAGAAAATCAGATTCAGGTACGTTCCTGCTGGCGGCCTCACGACCGCGCAGTCAGGAGAACATGGCGTCACACGAGCGTGGCTGTACTCTGCGCCGGTGCCGGCCTGTGGCGTCACATGTCATGTGATGTCACGTGATGTCATGTGATGTCATGTGATGTCATGTGATGTCATGTGATGTGGTCAGTGTGCAGGGCGCTCTCCAGCTGAAGCAGGACTTCGATTCTGTCAGAGAACTGATCCAGTCGGACGAGTTTGGCCTGTCACATGAGCTCCACCAGCGCCTCCTCGGCCTCAGGTATCACACCGTCAACTGCTCCTCAACATGTGTTCAGACAGGTGGCTTTTAGGGGGCGTGGCTTAAATGGGAAGTCATGTTAGAATAGCTCCTTTTCCTGACTCTACTCTTCCTCTCTCTCACACTGAGGCTGCCTGTCAAACATTCACAAGCATTAATTGGTACACAAAGGTCTCCGTTGCTATGGAGCTTCAGTCTTTTTCTCCCTTGTAAGTCGCTTTGGTTAAAAGCTTCTGCTAAACGACTAAATGTAAATGTTCAGCAGCCACTCGCATCCACCTTGTGGTCCAGCGCTGGTCAGCAGGTCTGGCGTCTCTATGTCTCTGCAGGGTGTTCCAGCAGGTGGACTCAGCGGTGCTGTGTTTACTACAGCAGCCGCAGGTGAAACCGTACCTGCAGTCGAGAGCGTGGGAGTCGCTGACCCGCTGCTGTGAGTTACACACCAGCTTCATAACACGTTACGCACCAGCATTATTGGAGCTTTCATGTGAAACCGTGGTGGTAGGTGGTAGGTGGTAGGTGGGCCTGTGGGCGGGGCGGGGCATCACCAATATCACGCAGGGAACGTTAGGAATATTTAAATGTTACACTTGTCATGGTACTATCACTATAATTTCTAAATTGTTCAGAACTTGAGGGAAAGAACATGGAGCATCTCCATCTAACGTTACCTCACCGTCTTCCTCGGGTCCCTTTGTATTTTTATATTTGTGTATATATATATATATATATATATATATATATGGCATATACTTTACATTGTTTTAAAATAAACAAAAAACATCATTCCGAAGGTGTGGCGGCTTTTATTTTGCCGTGGCGGTGCGCCAGGATCAATGACATGTAGCGGACACCCTGATTTGTATTTGTTCCCTGCACCACATCCACACCATGGTTTACTACTGTGAAAGCATCATGAAGCAGGTGGGATCATGGCGGTCGAACAGCTGCCTCCTGATTCCTTTAAAGGTCACCACGTCCCAGTCAGACTGATGAGCAGCATGAGATGATGAGCTTCTAGCGCTGACTAAAGTTCAGCTGCTTCCTTTCCTCTTGCGGGAAACATGACATATGTCTGACCTCTGGAGTTCAGCTGCAGACTCAGACTGACCTCCAGCTCTTTAAATCACTGGATCCATGAATGTGACCTCCAGGTCCCACAAAGAGCAGCAGAGACGGCTTCAACACTGCGCTGGGCGCCAGCATCACCAGCAGCATCACCAGCCTCGGCTCTATGGACACGGACGCCGCCGCCGCGCACGCACACGCCGCCGCACACAGAGACGCCGACACGCACGCTGACGCCGACGCGCACGCAGACGCCGACGCACACGCAGACGCTGACGCCAACACGCATGCAGACGCCGTGCACATGACCGCCGCTGCAGTGGGCCCGTTTACTCCTGGAGAACCCTACCTCGCTCCAAGGTGCGTGCGTGTGTGTGTGCCCGCGTGTGTGCCCGCGTGTGTGCCCGCGTGTGCGTGTGCGTGCGTTGACCTCTTCCTGAGCCGCCTCCTTGTCTCGTCCAGTGTGTCTCTGGGTGACTCTCAGCAGCAGTGGTTGGACCTGCGGATGCACAACAGCGGCCGCCGCTGGAGGCTGCCAGGACTGCAGTGTTTGTCAAAAACTGAGCCCTGAGGACACACACACACACACACACACAAACACTTCAAACCTCAAAGGAAATATTCTGTAAAATTGCACTTTATATTTTGAGCAAATGTACATGATCATTCATATATATTTGTATTGCTGAACAAAGGTTTTGTACTGATGAATGAAATAAACGTGGACTATTTTGTCGCTGCCGTCTGAGCGGCTCGTTAATGGCGGTTAGCGGCTGGCGGCTGGCGCATCAGGAGGCGTCGGCGTCATCGCGAACACGCCGGTGGGTGAAACCTTCTCAGAGTTCAGCGGCGTCATAAGGCACCAATAATGTGGAGCAGCGGGTGTGAGCAGCGAGGTGGCCACAGGAGAGGGGAGCAAGGCATCATGGGTAGAAAGGTGTGGCCCTGCTCGGCTGGAATGAGAACCTGCAGCCCCACCGGCCCCTCCATGGCCCAGCCAGGCTGGGGGGGGGGGGGGGGGGGGGGGGGTT
>CAAKHG010038430.1:0-15993 GCA_901007715.1 Dactylopterus volitans | reverse complement strand
TCTCTCACTCTCTCTCTTTCTCTCTCTCTCTGTCTGCCTCTCTCTCTCTCTTTTGTCTGTCTGTCTCTCTCTCTCTCTCTCTCTCTGCCTGTCTCTCTCTCTCTCTCTCTCTGCCTGTCTCTCTCTCTCTCTCTCTCTCTCTCTCTCTCCCTCTCTCTCTCTCTCTCTCTCTGTCTCCCTCTCTCTCTCTCTCTCTCTCCCTCTCTCTCTCTCTCTGTCTCTCTCTCTCTCTCCCTCTCTCTCGCTCTCTGTCCCCAGATCCCATCGCGGAAATCCGCAAGCTTTTAACAGCCGACCTGGGAAAGGTCCAAAAAAAAAAAAACAAGTGCCGAAATTGAGGCGGCGGGTTCCCGAATCACCCAGGTTAACAATTCGAATCTTCCTACCGGATCAGGAACCAGGAGTCCGAGGTCTCCATGAACCCGGATCCATAGAGTCCTCTAGCTGGCTAATGCTAAGTACACAAGGCCAGTTAGCGGACTGACCGGAACCACGGCGGACTCAGATGATCCGGTTCACTGACTCCACTCAGTGAATCTAAGTCATATTTTTTTGCAGTCATTTGTGTATTTCTGTACAGAGTTGTATACTTTTTTTGCAAATTTTGCACTTGGTTGTTTTTGTTTATCTCGCCGCTTATAAAATTTCTTGCATCTTTGCTTCTTGCGATTTTTCATGTTTGTATTTTTATTCTGAGAAACTTCTTCGTCTACCTTTTGTGCTGCTTGGTTGTTGTTGCACATTTAACGCATTTTAACTTTGGTTAACCTGTAATTGATCTGCACATTTTCCATTTTTTTGATATTTGTTGTTATTTGTGCCTTTTTTTTTCTTTTTTTTTTGGAGGTGCGGGGGTTGACTCATGGGACCCGGATCACTTCAGACGAACCCGAGTCCACAGAATGAGCCGGGTTTACCAGCACTACGCCAAAACAGAACAAGGACGCGGGTGCTGATAATTCCCAAATGTTCCGAAATCTGCGTGTTTTGCTCCGACTGGCTGGATGAAGCTTTCAAGTTCTGATGTCCAAGTTTTGTGAAAGAAAAAAAAAAAAAACAGAAACGAAATCAGAGGCTTTGCTTCAATTATGAAGCATGTAAGTCATTGTTGTGTTGGATTTGGAAGATCAAGGTTCCCCTGTTGAATTTAACAAATGTGGCAGTTATTAGAGGCTCTTTTTTTTTTTTTTTTTTTTGAAGAGGAGCCCGTGTAAACAACCAGCGCCTTCTTTCTTCTCAGCGCGGCGAGTCCCTCTGAAGTCTGCGCAGCAAACGCGGCGCGCAAGCCGCCAAGACGGAACCAGGAGAAACCTTCCCCGACATTAAAGGGCTGTTGGAAGTTTGGGTTTTTAGATGTTAATCTGACGATAAGTAGCCATTTACGGGGTACAAAAGACGCAGCCCGCTGCCGGTGCTCGGCGGTGCGTTTTTTGTTTTTTTCTCTCCCATCTGCGTGCAGAAGGCAGAAATAATGATGCCATTATGTGGTGTAACAAAACAGTGAAACAGCTTGATATGTTGTAATATCCTCGCTGAGACCGCCGCCGAAACTCATTTCCATTCGAAACAGTCCGGAGAAGAGCCGGGGAGCTGCACTTATTAACGCCGGAGCGCGATTTTCTCTGAGGACGGGGGTGTAGAGGGGTGGGGGGGCTGATAGGGGGAGATGGTGCGCCATCATCTGCGCAGCTCCTCTCTGCTATCTAAATCCAGGCTCGTTTCCGTTCCCCCTCACAGCGAAGGTATTGCCGCCCTTTTTGTTCGGCGGGGTCTTGCACACATGACAGTTCATTTTCTGCATGGTCTCACAAAAAGTCGATAGGATCTCGCAAAGACAAATACCAGATAGCCGCGGCTAACTCATGCAGCGTGGGAAGGGGGGGGTTATGGGAGGTGGTGGGAGAGGGAGGGGGGCACCATTAATCATGCTCCTTCAGGAGGTGGGCGCAAGGTAGTGGGGCCGACCGGCGAGTCCTCATGCATTCAAAAGAAAAAAAAAAATCAGCAGAAGATCTATGAACGGGTTTGCAGCTTGCGGCGCCTTCATTACCCATGGTTCAGCGGGGCCCCGGGGGGCACACAGGTCTGTATCAAACGAGCAGGGGGTCGGGCGGCGCTGGAGAACGGCGTCTTGTTGGGCCGATACGTCTCCGCAGTGAGAGAACGTCCTCCCAACTAGCTGATGTTCCATTTAGCAGCGCCGCTGGGTTCCCGGATCACCCGGGTTAATGATTCGAATCTCTCTTACTGAATCAGGGATCACGAGTCCGAGGTCTCCATGAGCCGGGATGAGTCCTCTGGCTGGCTAATGCTAAAAGTACGCAGGCCCGGCAACATGATGGACTCACCGGAAACACGGCGGACTCAGATGATCCGGTTCACTGATGGACTCCAGTCAGCGAATCTAAGTAATAAGTTAAATATTGTAATAAACAAGCGGTTAAACATGCTGGCGATTGTTATGTGGCTGCTACATTTTCATGCACACGTGATGATTATTTTTATCATCATTTATCATCTTCCTCACCGCCGGTGAATCCACAGCAACGCTTTGTTTTCGTTTTGGTTTTTTTTGCGAACAACTGCATAGAGCAAAAACTAAGTAGACGAACAGAAACAATTAGTCATAATTTGGCCACTTTCCCAAAGATCATTGTGAATAAATATATTAGTCAGAAAGTCGATGAATAATAAATGCGATCCGCTTGTCGTTGCTAGTCGTGCTGTTTGAAGTTTTCACTGGCTGCAGCACGGCGGTCGTTCCATTCCAGCAGCCACAGGGGGAAACCATAAAGCTCCGTTTGATTGACCTGTAATCCTTATTCTGGATATTGTCATGGCAACAGTCACGACAATAAAGTCAAAGTAAGACGCAAAACCAGTCATAACAGATTGTGGCAATTTGGATCGCCGTTAACATCCTTCCAAATCAACTCGTTAATTCGCCTCAATCGCATAAATAAGCTGATGAATATATAAATGCCGTCATTACGTGTATGAACGAATCGCGGTGTAATCATCCCGGTATTTGCACGTAATGGTAATTAGTCCCCAATAATGTGTGAGAAAGTGGCAGAAATACGAGGATTCGTTTACTTATCGTCCCCTGCGGCCGACGCTTTTATTTTGAAGGCATCTCTCTGTTTGTCCATCGTAAAAAAAAGGTAAACGTTCACATTAGTGCAGGCAGAGCAGTGAAATTAGGACACGCCCACTAAACTGCCATGGGTTTTTTTTAGTGTGGAGGGGGGTGAGGCACGACAAGAAAAGGCCTGCTCGGATGACCCCCCCCACTCCACTGCGCGTTGCGCAACACACTCGACTGAAAACGCGCCAGCACGTGCGATTAATAGCATGCGGCAGCGGCGGCAGGTGAGCGGCACAACAAATGACCCGCGCCGCCGGAGGAGCGCGGGAAAACACTCATCTGGAGCACCCCAGCAATTTTGCCCCCCACGCGGCTCCGCTCCGCTGTGACAAATGGGGAAATTTCACCTTCCCCTCGTCGTTATGCCCGTTGTTTCTCGATCGGCTCGGGAAAAAAAATCCCCGTTTAAGACCCGAGCTTTTTTCAGGGGGGCGGGTGCTCGCACCTCTTTTAACTCCTGCGTGCGGATGCCTGGAGGAGTGGGCGATGGCGAGGGAGGGCGATGGCGAGGGAGGACGATGGCGAGGGAGGACGATGGCGAGGGAGGACGATGGCGAGGGAGGGCGATGGCGAGGGAGCGAGGGCGGCACACCGGCTTTATTTCATCCGTCATACGCCTGTAAAAAAAAAAAAAAAAGAAAAAAACACACACACATTTTGAGCGGACATTTTGAAAACCGGCGGCCCGAACCTGCGCCGTGACATCATCCCGAGAGAGGGAAACGTTTGCGCGATCAAACAAAGCTCGAGGTCCGCCGAGGTCGTGGGTTTTTTTTGAAAAATAGCATTTTAGCAAACGACGAACCGAGAGCCCCGCCGGGGATTAGCCGGCCCCTCATCTGGTCCACAATCCAGGGATTTTTTTTTTTTTTTTTACTCATCCACATATTAAGGTACCATGAGCCAGAATAGCACAACAACAACAAAAACAACGACGACATCCGTTTGTCGCGCGGCGAGTAATCGCCGGGTCACTTGTCAGGTTGCATTATTTTTCATGCATTTCAAGAAGGAGGGAAAAAAAACGTCGGCTGCCTTTCCCGCGCTCGCTGGCAAAGATCCGCTACGATGGCGAGGAAAAGGGGAAAGAGAAGCAAAATATCACATTATTCATATATATGCAGAGACGTGCTCGTGGTGGGTGAAACAGCACGCCTCCATTCTCATCGACTGAGGCTCCGCCCACTGGCCTACGGAGCCAACTCCCTTGCCCCGCCCACATAACATGCATCCAAGCGTCCCCGCGCTTCGGCCGGCGTGTCCTAATGTCGCCGTTCCATCTGCACCGGTGGGAACGTTGGAACTTCGGGGGTTTTTTGACAGACGGGTCCCGAGCGGCCTTCAAAATAAAAGTCGCTCTGCTCTGAGTGGTGAAGGCGCAAAACCCTGCAGAACCCAAATTCCGGGATGGCTGCACCGTGATTCCTTCATATATTTACCAGCTCGTTTATGGGATTGTGGATAATCGATGGATTGATGTGGATGAACGCTAACAGCAGCCCAAAACTCCGCGCTCTGTTGTGAGCGCTCGAGAGAGAGAAGTTTCACCTCGTACTTTGACTTTGGGAGTTGCTGCTGTTGCCGAGACGATATATCCAGAATAAAAATTAAAAGTTAATACAATAGTTCCCTCTTTCTTTCCCCCCACCCCCGTGACTGCTGGAACAAAATGACCATCGCGCCGCCGTCTATGAAGACTTTATTGGACACGGTAAGTAGATAGATAGATAGATAGATAGATAGATAGATAGATAGATAGATAGATAGATAGATAGATAGATAGATAGATAAATAGGGCCTCAAGATAAATTCCCAAAACTTGGGAAAATGTGTTTGTTTCAGGGTTTTAACACACATTCATTTAAGGAAAAAAGAGAAAAAATCTAAAGAGGGAGCATTATGAACGTGAGCCCTTTCACGCGCCTCTAATTGCCCCGCCACCCCCTGTTCTCTCCTATATGCAGGCTGAGGCCATCGATCGTTCATTTCCTGGCTGCTTATGCATGTGGAAGATATGGATTAAGCCATTTACGCTATTTGTGTAGCACTGCAAATATCTGTGAGCGCTGAGACCATGGTGGTTCACATAGGAGGTGTTGCTATGGGGGTCGCCGGGGGGCGGGGGTACCAAAAAAAGAACCAAGAAAAAATTGTGAAAATGTGCAAAAGTTATATAAGTTGAAATATACTTCATGTTAATTTGTTCCATAAATGTGTTCAGAGCCTTTTAAATGTGAAATGTTCCGCGTGTTAAAGCGTTAGCGCTGTCAAATGGGTTGAAACTCACCTTTAGTGACTTAAAACGAGCTTTTAGAAACGAGCCCCGTCCGTCGCGCCTGCCGACCAAGGGCGCCGCCATCTTGGAAATGAGCTCCTGATGGTCACATGACCCGACCGGGCTGGTCAGTGTGAACTGTGAGGCTGTTTATGGAACATTTAAAGGGCCGGCGACAGCTGGGTCACGCCGGGCTCTTGCGGTTTTAGCGCCTTACGGTGCTGCCACTTAAATTCCAGGCATAAAGGGCAAAGAATTCCTGGACGGAAATAAACTCGACATGAAAATGAAGGGATTTTTGGTGTGTTCCATCGCCGTCGTTGGCGGCCACTGCGGCGGTTCTGATCTGTCCCCCGAGGAAGTAGGAAGCGGATCGGACATGTAAAGCTCTTGTTTATCAAGAGCGACTCAGTGTTGAGTGCGTTGCCGCGCTCGGGGATCCGCCGCCGCCGCCGCCGCCGACATCGCTGCCGACCCCGCTTGACGGCTGCTCATCATGTTCGGCTGAGCTCTCAGATGAGTTGTCGCTCCACGAGCCGGCGGATCGGATCAAATGAGCCAAAGCATCGGCTGTAAACATTTGATTTCACTCAAAGCAGCGAGTGGAGATGATAATTCATAAATAAAAATCGTTAACTGGATGGGAGCATGGGGGAGAGTGGGGTAAGGAGGGGGGGGGGCGGGGTGTACGACGACTGATGAATTATTAATCAAAGCTGGTAGGGGTTGTCAGTTCTAGATGAAGCGCTCCACAAACATGAGCCGCTTTACATATGAAAACCGCGCTGCGCCGGCGTCGACGGTAAATTATGATCTCTTAGAAAATGCTAATGAATCGTACAAATACGGGCGCGTCGGCCCGCCGGTTGTTTGGACGCGTGCGTACGCGCGCCAGCTCGAGTCTTCTCGCGGAGCTCAGCCCTTACCGGGCCCTTCGTCACGGCACCACGACTCCCCCACGGTTGGAGGGCCGCTCAGGGGGGTTTAAAAAAAAAAAAAAAAAACGACCTTCCACTCCCGTTGAGCGCCGCGTTGCACCGGCGGGAGTGGAGAGACGAATAAAGAGGGACCGACGCGCAAGTGAGCCGGTTGGTCCCTGAATCGAGAGGGTTAGTGATTCGAATCTTCTTACTGAATCAGGAACCAGGAGTCCGAGGTCTCCATGAACCCGGATCCATAGAGTCCTCCGGCTGGCTAATGCTAAGTACACAAGGCCAGTTAGCGACTCACCGGAAACACGGCGGACTCAGATGATCCGGTTCACTGATTCACTCCAGTCAGTGAATCTGAGTAAGAAGTTAAATATTGTAATAAACAAGCGGTTAAACACACTGATGATTGTTATGTGGATGATATGTTTTCATACACATGCTGCGATGATGATCATTATTGTTTTGTGCATGCATTTTTTTAACTTATGTTCATCTAGCTGTTTTAAATATTGAACCCATAGTCTGTTTCTAATCTGCATCTTTGTCGCATTTCTTGCTATTTTTACATTTGTACTTTATTCTTATAAATAAATATAAATGAAAATATAAAGTCAGCTTACATATCTTTTGCCTATTTTGTATTTTTTGGTTCTACCTGGTTGTCATCCTGCATTTAACGTGTCTGAGTCTTGGTCAACCTACAACGGATTCGCACAACCACCCCGACTCAAGTGAACCGGATCACCTTAGTGAGTCACTCTGACGAACCCGAGTCCATAAAATGAACCGGGTTTCGCACCACGGATATGTTGGTTTCTGAGTTTTCGTTGGTGGGAAAGAATTCCCGCCGTTACACGATTGTCTTTCACTTTTACTTTTAACATAATGTTGCCTCCCTCGCCGGGGGAGAATAAAACTGACCCCTCTGAAGGTCAAGAGTTTGAATACAACATGCGATCAGCCTCTAAACCTCGATGAATTATTAAAACTAACCCGCAGTACAAATTTGTCTGCACTGTCTCCCTCTCAGCCGGCTTACGTATGACAGTGCTGCTCACATCAATATTAATAGTGCAATAATATGATACAGCAGTCGGACCTGCGACACATGCGACCCAAATGGGTACTTTAGCTCTTAATATTAATATATATATTCCAATAAATAATAAATGCGGTGCTTTAGCAAATTTGAGCCCTTGGTGTTTTGTTTTGTTTTTTTTCTACTACAATAACAATGACAAAAAAATATGTGGCTGATCCACAAATATTTAAACAGCGGATTCCCAAAAAGCAGAGCTAGTTTGCTTCGCTGCCCCCAAGTGGCCCAAAAGGGAAATTTTAAATTATTATAAAGCCTAGTTGTTTTTCCGCCAGAATCATTTTAACCTTAGCACACACATTTTTATCAAAAAAATAAATAAATAAATAATAATAATAAATAAAAATAAATTGTAGCGGGCTCCATCTCCGAGAGGGAGATGTCTATGAAGGAGCTTTGCTTTTTAATATTAAAAAAAAAAATTGAAAGGGCAATTAATATGTCGGGTTTTTGAAAATTCAGACACAGAACCCGGCCCGCTGGAAGTTAGGGGGGAGGGGCTAGAGGGTAAAACCGCGACCTCCACGCGCGCGGCGGCCAATCCCTGCTCCCCTCTCGCCTACACATCTGCTCCCGCCGTATTTTTCAGATGATAATCCCCACGCACAACGAGGACCACGCAGAGGATGAGAAGATGCCCGCTGCCAAGATGAAATGATTTAAGCTTCAGAATAATTATCTAAGAAAAAATATAAATAAATAAGCCCAAGGGGGCGGGAGGGAAGACAGAGACCTTCGCATCACCTACAGATGATTAAACGTGGATTTAACGGAAATAATAATCACCAGGCCGCGCAGCTGCATGGACTCATCCCGAGACCTCCTCGGCTGGAGCGTCTCCGCTCCCCTTCAGAACCGCGCCGACAGTTTGCGCAGCGCGACCCGCAGGTCCGGCCGAGCGGCTGCGCTTTTCATTCATATCCTGAATAAATATTTGCCTCGTCCATTTTTTCGGTGAGCCTCATATCACTTTGCGGCGGAGCGAGGGATCCCGTGTTAGCATTATTGCTACTCACTTAAGCACGCGCGCTCTTCCTCCCCGCTACCCCCTCCCGATCCCCCTCATCCCCTCCCCTCCCCTGCTTCTTCTCGCACTTCCCACTTCTCCTCCAGAGCTTCCCCTCTGCTCCCGGAAGGAGGTGATAAGTATAATCATAAGTGACTGGCTCATCTGCTGCAACAACCTGCGCCGGAGAGATTCTCGTGGTATCCAGCTGTAAAACGCCGGTGCGGCGTTACGCGCGCGATGCACTCGGCGCTCGCGCGCGCGCACACACACACACACGCGCATACACACACACACGTAGCAAAGCTCCAGGTGCCTCATTCCGCGTGCCGTCAAAAACGCGGTAAGCATGAGCACGTTTTGCAAACGGGAGGCGGTCGCAGATCATCTCTGTGGGCTCCCGGGAGAAGAAGCGCCGCCTTCGCCGTCCGTCAGTCTCGCTGGCGTCGTTTTTTTTTGTTTTTTGATTTGCGCGCGCATGCATTTACAGAGTCACGTTAATTAGCTCTCACGCAGCAGCGGTTGCAGTGCCTCGCTGCATGCCCCCCCCCCTCCGGGCCCCCCCAAACTGCCATCAAACATCGTTAGCCGTCAACAACGCGGGACAAAGAGCAGAAGCGCGGGCTCGATTGTGCCCGGCGGAGCCGCTGAGATTGGAATTGACCGCGGGGCCTGGCGGACCGTCGTCGTCCCGGTAACCCCGCGCCGCTCCCGGCTGATATTTAATTGGGCGTGGGGGACAACGATCGGGCCAATAGGAATCATTTTTCAGCCGAATAGAGTTCAAAATGAATCCCTGGGAAAGCGTGCCGCAGCTCCGGACCCCGGATATCGATCAAAGAGGGGAGGCGTGGGCCCCCGGTCGGAGCGGAGCGGCGGGCGCCTGGGGGGAGCGCAGTGCCTGGAGATGGAGCTCCGGGAGGGGTTGGGGATGGGTGGGGGGTTCCCGCTATGTTCCTCAGCGCCGAACGAGTCACCGGGGCCAAGATGGAGAGCTCTTTCCCTCCAGGTGGCACCTGCACTTAGTATCTGTCAGCCGCCGGGCCGCACATCCTCGGGCTCAATTAATCAGAAGCCCACCTTTGGAGGATTGCGGCCTGGCCCGCATTTAAAGGTACCTGCTGCCGCCTGTGCCAGCTGCAACCCTGGCAAGAGACAAGTGGAACAGGTTGGCCCGGCTCGGCGGCGGCGGCGGCGGCGAGGTGGGCGGGGGGGGCAAGATGGTGTTAATACAGACTTCGGGAGATTACTTCCTTTGAGGGAGATCCAATCCAGTGTCGCAGCATGGCGCCCAGGAAGCGCCGGAGCCGCCGACTGATGGAGTTTCTAATTCAATCTGTTCCAGATCAGCAGGAGGGTCAGCGGCGCTGCCAAGAAGGAACCTTTCATTCTGCTCTCCGGTCACCGAGGAAATGTTGGGCTTATTGATCAGGCGATCAATAAATAGGTGCGCGAGCAGCCGCCCCTCCCTCTGCTCCCCCCTCCATGTGTGTGTGCGCGATCAGTACTGAACAACCTGCAGGATTCGGCTGTTTACCGTCCGCTGAATCATATCGCGCGTGTGTGTGTGCGCGCGTGTGCGTGCACGCGCGCGTGTGTGTGTGTGTGTATGTGTGTGTGATCGTACACAATTTCAGTCTCATTAGATCGGAGCGAGCCGCTACTCCGATACATTGCTGCCATCTAGTGGTTCCACTCAGGAACACAGTGGAGGCATTTCTGGCATTTCTGGTTGCTAAAGAAATGTATACGGAATAATGAGGGACATTTATGACGTCTGGTAATAAAGTAATTACTCCCCTTCAATAAACTGAGACTCAGTTAACCGGAGTGTGTTCATTAAGCCGAGCTGTGAATTCACTGGACTTCGTCCCTCTGAATGGCTGAAATACGTCAGCTATTAAATCCCTTTTGTCGGCGACCTTGCGAAGGCGACGCCGGCCTATTGAAGGGCTCGGCTACTCGGGTGCAGTTATCACCTCGCCTCTTCCTGACTCGCTGAGCCGGGACGTGGTGGTGGGGGGGGGGCGACACACTTAGGGGACGTTTCAGCGTAAAGTACCGATAACGGGGAAAAAAAAGGCATGCGAAAAATACGGAGCAAGCACGTCGCAAAGCGCAGGAACGATGGAGCGGAATCGCAAAATCGACATTAAACGCCTCCTGCATTGTGTTCTGTGGCGAACGCGATACGCGGGATCGACCGCTGCTCGCCGCCGCAGCTGGAAAAAAAAATACGCGTGGAGTTCCAGGCGTCTGCTTGTGGTGGGCGGAGCAACCGCAACATGGCCGCCGTGGAATATCGATCAGCACCTGCGCAATGAGATCGACGCTTAAGTTTCCGCCTCTCTTCGACTGCGTCATCGCGGTCCTGCGAACGCCGCCACGCCCGCTTCGCCCCAGCTTACTTTGCCCCTCCCCCTTCCTTCCCCCGCTATGCTGTGATTGGTTGCCGGCGTGCGGTCGCGTGACCCAGCAGCCCGCCAACTGGAAGCGAACGCGCGACTGTGGGAACGCCACAAACTCATATACACACATGAAAACACACTTAAAGGTGAACTGCAAGCTGCTAACTGAGCGGGGGGAGTGTAAGTGAGGGTGGGTCCGACCAGAACCGGTACCGAGAACGGGGGCTCACTGGCAGAGGCCTTTCAGCATAATATCCAGGTGGCTGGTTTATAGGAGTGAAAGTAAGATTTAGTCATTTAATTGGTGTAACTGGTCGTCGCGGTTGTAATTTTAGCAGACGGATTAAATCTCGCCCATCTCGTCCAATCAGGCGGCTGAAATAAAGCCGAACAAATTGTTTCACCGGGGCTGAAAAACACATCCGCCTGCATCGAGACGCGTCCCTCGGACCTGAAGTACGACCGCGGCCCAACGCAATCAACCCTTTGTTCGTCTTAACCAGGCGGGTCCGCGAGAGTTGTGGGCGTCGCGAGGAGCCCCGCCGGCGGGATCGCGAGGGACCCCCTTTGCAGGCTCTCCGTGATGGAGGCGAGGGGTTTTTCTTGGGGGGCGGGGGGTTTCGGTGACGGCCGGCGGCGGCGAGATTCCGAGTTGGGGAAGCAGCGCTTGGTAGAATTCAAATGTGCACGTCGATGACGCGTCTGCGGTTTTAGCTCCGCCCTCCTGCGCCCGCCTCCCTGCGGCGTTTGAGGCGGTGGCGCGCTGAAATGAACCGCCTTCGTCCTTCCTCGCCGTCTCCCTCGTTTCCTCCCGTTCCTGTCCCACATGTACCCCCCCACATCCCCCCAACACCACCACCACCTCCCAAAACCGGTCTCTCCCTCCATCAGACGACTCCTTTAGCGCCCATTTCTGCTCTGTTTTATTATTCTTTTCATCCCCCTCTTCTTTCATCTGCCTCTCTGGTTCGCTCGTTGAGCCAGCAGAGATCTTTTTTGAAGTCTTGAGGTCATCAAGAAACTTCTCGCCAGCTCCTAACTTCTATCCTCCAACCACCTCTCTCTCTCTCTCTCTCTCTCTCCCTCTCTCTCGCTTTTTCCTCTCTCTCTTGCTTCATTCGGCATTCTCCGCTCGTACATCCCGCCCCCCCTCCACCCCTCCGTCACCACCACCACCATCATTCCTCTCCTTTGAGTTCGTCCTTATTTTCACATTCTTCATCTTCGTTTTTTTTTTTTTCTTTTCTTTCCCCCCTCAACAAAAATGTCTTTGGTCAGTCTGCAAATTGCTCTCTTTTCCTTCTCGCCGTCGCCGCCTCGCTAATGAACTCCATTTAGCTCCCGGCCGCGATTCAGCTCCTTTTTTCCGTGCTCTTAGTTCCGAAATGCTTCATTAAATCAACCACCGAGTTTCCAGTTTTCTAAAAGGCACGTCCCCAAAAATAAATAAATAAATAAAAATTTGAAATCCGTCTTTTAGCAGATGAAAATTTAGATGCCGTTTGCTCAGATTAATCCCCCAGAAAACAGAAAACTTGGCGCCGCGTTTGGGTTGTTGCAGCAGACGGCGTCGCTTTCTGATTTTTTTTTTTTTTCCGACGGCTTGCTGTCATGGCAACAGCAGATCAGAGCGCTCCGGCGAGGGGGCCGACGCGCCGCGGTTCAAACAGCATTCAGACGGCGGGTTTTTTCGCTTGAACCTGAAGCATGTTGCACTTCCTCTTTCCTCCTTCAGTCCTCCAAAAAAAAAAAAAAAACCACAAAGCTTTAATATTGTAAAAGTAAAATTTTTCTCTACTATTTATTTCACTTGACAAAAGTGACATATTTATTAGTGCCGTTGTTCAATTAAAAAAAAAAAGACTCTCCAATCAAAGGAATTACTTTAATTAATTTGCTTTTTTCCTTCCTCAGACTGAAGCTCGTGTTAATGGGTTTCTACCCTGCTGATTGGTCGGCAGTTTTTAGCCGTCCAATCAGCCGCGGCGTTACTAACCTCCTGGCTTCCAGGTCCGGTTTTTGGTCCGCGGGTCCAAGAGTCCTGTGATGTCGCCTGCCGTGATCCCGCAGGCAAAGTTTTTGGCCGGGATTTTTTTGCCTCGAGGTGATTGGCCGGCGATGAATTTCTTCTTCTGTGGTGGTTAAACTGGTCTTTGCAAAGTGTGCAGGTCGCTTTAGTTTCCCCCAAAGATCCAACGGGCGACTTTTGAAAGGTAAACTTTCCTCCTGAAACTCCGACCTCGTCCTCATCCGCCCTCAGCCGGGACGCGTTGGTGAGGCTTGCGTCCTCATTGGTCGCTGCGATAGGATAGGATAGGTGATAGGTCAGTGCCACAGGAAGTAAATGAAGTGTGGCGTATTGGTCTTCTAATGATTTTATGAGTATTTCCATTTTTTTAAAAATTGAAGGCATTAATACTTATCTGTGTCAGGACTCGACCACTCGGCTGCTTCTTGTCTTTGGTTTCGTGCCGCAGCCGATCATCATGGCCGCCGCCGCCGCTAATGATGATGAACGTTCAAATGTTCACTCAAGGATACGGAAGCGACTCATTGTCCTTGGGGAAGAAGTCTGCAACAACAACAACAACAACAAAAAGAAAAAAGAAAAAAGAAAAGTACCCCAAATCATTTGACACATGGAAAAAAAAAAAGTGACTAATGTGTTAATTACGCAAAGCGGCCGAGTGTGAAAGGATGACACAGCGGAAGTCGGATTGTCTAACTAAGCCAGAGTCTGATGTGTTCATTAATCCAGCGAATCAAAGTGCGTCAAATGAGGATGAATCGGGGGAGATCGAGGTGTTAGTCATGGAGGTGTTAGTCCTTTCGGAATACCCGGAACGAAGAGCAGGAGGCCGCGGCGTGGCGTGCAAACGCGGCGCCGCATGTCAGAGCCAATCAGTGCGCGGCGGCGGCAGCGGGACCGTGAGAGAAGCGTCCCTGACAGACGTGCAGGCGTCCACGCGACTCCCGCTCGCTCCTCGGCGGAACCGCGGCTTGCGGTTCAGACCCTCCGTGACAGGTAACGATGATCCGCTTTGATGGTCGAGGACGGTGGAGACGGGAGCCGACAGGCGGGAACGGCGGCGCCCTTAAAGGTGCGGCGACGGGCCCAAAAAGCATCTGCGTGGGCGAGGAAAACCTCTGTGACAAAACATGCAAAGCTCAAAGCCCACAAATAGTACTGAAACAAAGAGTCCACGGAGGGTCCATGAAGGGTCCAGGAAGGGTCTACAAAGAATCCACGAATACCACTGACAAGCAGAGTCCACAAAGGGTCTATGAAGGGTCCACGAAGGGTCTCCGAAGAATCCACGAATAGCACTGACAAGAAGAGTCCAGGAAGGGTCCAGAAAGGGTCCATGAAGGGTTTACCAAGAGTCCAGGAAGGGTTTTTTAAAATTTTTGTATTTTATTTATTTATTTATTTTTCGGCTAACGGTCGACACCACCAGAAGTAAATCAAGCACAGCTGCATCCTTCGTCTTCTAATGAATCCATTTCTCTTTAGGGTACTTATACTGTATATCTACATCTACATTTATTCAGAGGTTAGTTTTTTAGCAACTACAATTAAAATGTATGAAACAGAAAGTATTGTTTTTTAAGTTCACATATTTGAACACCTTTATTTCTATACCTTAAATGGACTAATTTCCCTGTTTGTCTACCTCCATGTTCTCCATGTTCTCCATGTTCTCCTGTCAGTGACCCACGTTGTGTTTAACGAACCGATGAATTTATTTTTTTCTTCCCCATCTGCTCTTCTCTCGACCAATCAGAACAAGCCTCGCCCAGCGGGTCGTTCATCGTACCCCCGACGTCGCCTTCCATTCCGTGACTGCGCTGACTCACCCGGCTCGTCGCGGACCAGAAAACATTAACTCAATTAGCCCCCCTCCCCCTAACTTCTCGTTGTTAACGCAATTAAGTCTGCACGCGCGCGCTGAAGGTTAAGGTGCCCTGACAGTTTTATCATTTCTGGTCGCTCTGCATCTTCGTCTCTGCGCCCACCGCTGCCGCCGCCGCTGCCACCGCCGCCGCCGTGCTCAGCCACGCTCAGCCGCGAGCGAGGCAGCGTCGCCCAGACGTGATGACGTGAGCTGGCCCTCAGCGGCGGCATGCAAGGGCGTCCGGGCCCCAAACGACACGGAGCCCCTGGTTATTTGGTGTTGTGTTCAGGGGGGAGGAGCCTCAGCGGCGAAGACGGCAGACGGGCGCCTTTATACTCACAGCTGGACGGGAAAGAAGATGAATATTCAATCAATGAACACTGATAAAATAATTCCAAATAGTCTGTTCCCTTTTTCTCTCGGCTGCGCTGCTCCCGGCCGTGTAAGATTTACATTCGAGGTTTTATCCAACCACGTTTCAGCCGTCGCGGGTCGCCATGCTCAAAGAAATCTGCCTTTAAGGGGCGGATTGAATTAAAAAAAGGTGATTCAAATCGTCACTTTAACCAATCCGGTTTTGCGTCGGCGACACCCAGCGGGCGCACAACCACATCTGCATTTTCACAGAGCTAGCTAACCGCACCTGTGGCAACTAACTGAACTCTTAAGGAAGGAAAGTAGGCTGCATGTGTCCAAGTAATCAGAGCTTCCGTGAGTAAAATGCTTGGGGGTTTGTTTCGTCTATTTTTTTAAATAATGTAATTTTATCAGGTTGATGCTTTTTTTTTTGGATGTGTGTCACACTTTTGGCTGTTGAACGCGGGTTTGTTGCTTTAATAACGGCTACACAGGTCACCTGTGATGCAATGACGCGTTGTGCTGCGTTTTTGCATAGAGTTGATGGTTTCTATGGCCATAATGATGATATTAAGAGGTGGATTAATCCATAAGCGGGTCAAAAAGAAATGACCCTTATTAGACTCAACGTCATCTTTGCTGAGAGCAACCATTTGCGTGGCGTTCTGCATCGTGCACACAGGAGCGGCCTGGCGTTGGACTCGTTTTTATTTTTCACCTCTTAATCGGAGCCACGAGCGGCCAGTTAGTCACAACTGCAGCGAGAAGACAAAACAGGGACCATGACATCATCAAAAGCTTCAGAAATGGAGACGAAACGTACACACACACACACACACACACACACACACACACACACACACACACACACA
>CAAKHG010038429.1:9825-33285 GCA_901007715.1 Dactylopterus volitans | reverse complement strand
CCTCCACCCCCCGACTGAAACTTCTGTCCTGCTGTAACCATTAATCAGCGGTATTTTATTGAGGCAGTGGCGCGACGCGCGATCGAGCATCCGCTGGAATGTTTCATTTTAAAAATTGAGCGAATTCCCGATGCCGCTCCCGCGCCGGCTCCCCGCGCCGCGCGCGCCGCTCGATGCTCTCCGAGGGACGCTGCAGGGAGGCGCCGCTGGAAACACAATCATTGACCAGAAAAGCCGCAATCTGTTCCGGCAGCGGCGGCGCGGCGGCCCCACAGGAAACCAGCTTTTCTGGTCGCCCGAAAAAAAAGTGGCATTTCCACTAAACGTAGCAGGCACATTTAAAGCAGCAGTTGATATTTCTATGCTAACGGTGGATCGATGGATTATGCATCGCGCAGTGGCATGACACTGCAATAATTGTCACAGTTTGCCGTCTGCTGCAGTGCCGTAAGCAAATTCGAAGCCGTTTTTTTTTTTTTTTTTTTTTGCATGACTGACACGGCACCGGGAGCACAGATGATTCTGACGCTCCCATGCCAGCGATGGCCGTGGCCGCAGGCATCGCGTTCCGGGGTCATCCGTCACGGCCCCGCTGTCGGTCCGTCCCGTTCTTGTCAACACCAAGTCTCAAGATCGCCCTCGGGGTGGGAAGTCAGATTTAGCACAAATGTCAACTCTGGTTTAAGCACGGACGGTCAAAGGTGAAGTTCCCTGTGATCTCACGAAACGTCAGATGTTTTTTTTTTTTTGGACCGGAACTCTCAGCACCACCTGCTGATTATGGCAACCTGTCACGTAAAATGATGACATGACATATTGTAGCCAAATGGGCAAATGGAATGCAGCCGGCGCCGCTCCTGTCAAAACGGGCTCAAGGATTTAGTGATTTGATTTTGATGACCAAAGGTCACGGATCAAAGCCATTGGGACATCACATTTTTGGCACAACTCATTCACTGATACTTTCCTACGCTCGGTCTGTTATAGACAGAAATGAATGTAAATGGCGACTCGGCTGGCGGACGCAGGCATGCAAATGTGAGATGGGTCGTTCTGCTACTGATTTTATTTTCCTTTTTTTATGCGATCAGAACAGTGAGATCTGCCTTTGCATTTATGGGGTTTTCAGCGGAGCACAGAATTCAATAAATTTCTGCCCGCAGGCTATTAATTAAAACATTGATATGGTATCACAGTACATAATATCACAACACAGAAGCGTATGAGTATTTTCTTATACTGCTTGTCACATTTGGTGACAACCCCCAATACAGTTATCTCCCATTTGAGCAATTTTTGGCCTCACTGCTTTGGTTAATGGCAGCCAAACTTTTGGTAGAGCCAAAGCGATTACGTTTTTTTAATATGAGAAGTTGACTCTTTATAAGCTGCGGATGTCAAAGGCAGAAACAGAACCGACTGTCCGTATCTAGAAGGTGACTCGTGGGTCTGGTTTATTACAGCTTTTTAATTTAAAATCAAATAAAAAAAATTACCAAGATAAATTTAGGCCCCTGATTATTATTTGGACACATTTTCTGTAATTTTGCCTCCGTACACCGACCCGATGGGCTCTGACTGGAGCAGCTGGTATATGACTGAAGTGCAGAATATCAGCTTTAATTCAAGGGGTTGAGCAAAAGCGTCGAAACAACTTTAAGCAATTATAGTCATTTTATACATGAGGCACAAAGGAGATATGTTGTGTATATTGCGATCTAATTTTAGGAAAACTGATAAGGACCCCACCTTTTAATATCACATTCTTTAAAGTAAACTTTTATGGCTATAATCTGCTGCTGAGCTGTACGTGTGTGGGCTAAACATGCTGAACACATGATTGTAACCTATGAGATGCTGTTTATGACTTTTCTCAACCAGGAAACTGCTGTATTTCGTGGTGTTGGTCATGTACTCGAGGGTTTATTTTAATGAGGATATGTTTGCGGCTGGTTACGGGCCAGGCCTTTAATGTTTAGTTTACACTCCCATTGCTCTCATTCACCTCACTTATAGACGGTGTTAGCTAGCTCGAGAGTGTGCCGGCGCGGGAGGGGGTCACGCTCATCAGATGGCTATCAGCAAACCAAATAAATGTTATTTTATTAGATGCCTGCTGTATGCTTAAATAGGCAACTATTTAAATATCGGTTGCTAAAACATAGAGAAGGTTTGAAGCATCTCTAGCAGCTGAAGATGAAATGTTTCTTTTGACCCGCTCGAGCTGAATGTATAGAATTCTTGTGTAAACACTTTAAATTTACATTCCGAAGACATATCGCAGGCCAGCTGCCAGGTCGCGGTGGAGATATTTTAAAATCTTTTTTTTTTTTTTTGCCCACTTGATGACCCTCTCTTAACCACCTAAACAAAGCAGTGGAAACTCTTTTAAGTGTTTTGCTGATTATGCCTCTCGCGCTCCCAGCTTCACTGTGCTGGTTCAAAAAGCCAAACGTTGCCACGAGTGATATATTTTCGGCTCGCGGAGTTTAATATCCCTTTTAGACAGTTTGCGGCATTAGCGGTAAATGCTTTTGACTTCCTCGGAAGTGAAGAAGCACTTCTTTCTAGCCTCACCATTTTTCATTAACGCTCAACAATTGTTGAGGGAGAAGTGGTAAGAGAGTAAGAGACGGCAATTTCTCCACTGACAGCAGCTTCAATAAACCCGAATCCAGCGCCGCCACGAGGGGCACGGCCAGGGGAGGTGCGCGATACTCCCGTCTGCTTGACAGAAAAGACATTGCTTCTCTGAGGCTCATATCTCTCTCTCTCTCTCTCTCTACATTAACTGTACATTAAAGTGCTGGTTGCCACAAGGCCCGGTAAGCACTTATAGCAGCTACAGGGGAGGGAAGTCAAGGGGGGAGCAGCCAAGAGGAAGAGCAACAGAGTAAATTGTCTGTAAACAAAGCCTAATTACTAACTCGGATGACATCATTTCTTGTCCTTGTTGTCTCACGCAAGCGTTTAATAAGTTGAACCTGACACCCTGCAGATTGGATTAAAGACCCACGTTGATGGGCTGTCATTTGTGTTTCCGTTGTGCGTCGGATCGCGTCGGGAAAGGCGGTCTCAATCGTATTGGTCCTCACCGCCGGCGTAGCTTGAGTTGATTAACTTTTTTCAACTAGGTGTAGTTATTATTGTAGTTCCAGCCGCGCGCGCCCCTCAACGTAAGCATGATTACTCACAGGCATGAAAAACAGCAATTCCCACTTGATTTATTCAGCAGGGGATTATTTTGACAGTAGCCCTGCGTGTATTATTAAACAGGTACTTGACATGTTCCTATTCTTGTCAAAACTGGTTTATCGTGAAACTCCTAGACGGAAGCAGAAGTGGATTTTTTTTTTTTTTTTTTGGTTTGAGTGAAATATATCTCGACAAGTGTTTCGCAGATCGCGATGAAACGGTGGGAACCCTCCTGCTGCCACAAGCTGGTCAAAGTTCCCGTGTATCCAGCGAAACATCTCAGCACCGACCGATGGATTGGCACCAACATTCACACATAAATTTAGCGTTGCGACTCAACATGCTGGATCTAATTCCCCACCACTGGATATACTGACACTAAGATCTCCGCTTATGTGGTTTTGCATAAACTTCTACACAAGTTCTTGTGTTGACTGCTTATTAATGACTTCATCTCTACTACCAGTTCCCATTTGACGGTTTTGTTTCGATCGTCAGATGGAAAATGTCAACACGGTACCATGCATTTACCATTGTAAAACACATCTTCCGCATGTTAGCGTTGTCCCTTTTTAGCATGTTAGCATGCCTTCAGCACTGCGATTGGGCTGGATCTTCACAGATTGCCTCTGTGTGAGAGAATCTTATGGTCAGAACAGTCTATTCATATTTTAACAGCTTCGCCAGTCCTTGTCTGCAGTAGGCCTCTCTGACAGGGAACCGTTAGACCTGGTTCTCATTCTCACTTAACCGGGCTGCTTTAACTCAATGATTCATTTACATGATTCCAAATAGCGGCGCTTGATTCACGTCACCTCTGAATTATTAGCATTCACGGAGGAGCGGCTGACTGACTGAAGCACGGCGCCTCTCGGTTGCCGTTCCCCGGCTCTTCAGTCGGGGGCAGGTGCTTTGTCAGAGTGATGCACTCTGACAGCATGATAGCTTTTCTGTTTCCTGCCAGCTCACCTCCCTTTCTGCGCTGCGCCAGTCGAGAATTAACTAAAACACTCTGTCCTTTCCACTCGCGCAATTGGGAGTAAAGGATGATAATTTCCTTAAAATTGCAGTAATTAGTGGTGCTCAGCTGACTGCCTGCAACACGTAGCTGATCAGCGACGGGCGACTTTCTTTCCAGAGATATGCAGTTTTCCCCTCCGCTGAGCAGCCTTCGCCTGCCTTCCGCCCCGCAGCCGTTCCACCGCGCGGGTAATGCATTCCGCCATTTTGAACTCGGGGGGGGTGGAGAGTGCGGGCGATTTGGCGCTCGTGCAATGAACGCCACCTGTAATGCGTGCGTAATGATGATGATTGTTTGCCGCTGTTTGGGGATTTTGTTGCAGGTAGCTGGTCTTTGACTCCGGGAATGATTTATTGTTTGACGTTCGTGGGGCTCCGCTGGTTTGATCCCCGAGCTTGTAACTCATTAGATGATGTATAATGCATCTGCTCTTCATTAGGCCCAGTGTGATTTGCATTCAGATTCTGCACACCTCAAGTCGAGTCGAGTTCGCCTTTGTCAACATTGCGCTTGAGGACCTTCGGGGTGAGTCAGACTGATGAGCTGCCATCCATCTCAGAGGGGGCCCCCCATGCAGCTTTTGAGTTTTCAGCCCTTTCAGAGGCAAATGTTTGTGCTATTATGCTGCAATTTTAACTTCAAACATTTTTTTTTTTTTATGAAATGTGAAATACTTTAAGTGCACCGTAGACAGAGTACCCCCTCATCCATCCATCCATCAGTTTTTATAATGCGTCTCTAGCACCGAGTCATAGTGGAAGCAGACCCGAGTAAAGTGGATGTCCGCCTCCCCAGCAAAGCCCTCCAGCTCCTCCTGGGGGACCCCGAGGCGTTCGCAGGCCAGATGAGCTATAAGGTTCCTCCAGCGTGTCACTGGGTCCAGTCCGGCCCCTCTAACCACTTGACCGAGGCCTAGAACGCCTGCAACGGGAGTCGCACAGGGGGCAACCCGACGAGGTGCCTGAACCGACCTCGGCTGGCTCATTCCGGCGACTCCGGTCTGATCGTACTCATCCGACTGCAGAGGTCTGATCTCGTCGCGCCGTCTCCATGCCCAGCCTCTTTTCTTTTTTTTTTTGCACTTTCGGTCACGACCCAAAGCTCCTGGCAGTAGGCAAGTGTTGGGAGGCGGATCGACTACAACAGACTCGCGTAGTGTCACCGTTGCTGCTGTTGCAAAAGCCAAAGTGTTGAATAAGCTCTCTTGTCTCACTTGTTTTTCAGTAAAAAAAAAAAGAGAAAATGACATCGACGTTACATTTCGGCGTCCATATCAGCTGACGGCTTCACATAGTTGCTCACAAAATATTCACATGAATACAACTTCCTCTGGGATTCAGTATTTCTGATTCTGATAATAGACTTATACGCCGAGCATCCGCGTCATTAAAAGCACCCATGTGATAAATTCTCCCTTCAGGAGGAGTTTTAGGTTGAATTTTTATTCCATCTGCCGTAGGAGAGGCGTCGACATATTTGAACGATTGTTATCGGGATTATGATTTGTGATGCCGTTGAACTGTACTTGGTCGTACTGAGAGGTGTCCCTAATAATTTGGTCATCCCACCAATATGTGTTGATGTGACAGAGCATTAGGCACACCCCTCTGCCCACTAAAAATGTTAAACTTCTATTACGAATTATGAATATCACAAATAAATTGATCATGGCACCACCTTTAAGTGATTTTCAGCAAAAACTTTGCCATAAAGGTCACAAGCATAGAGGGTCCCACCTGTTGGACACCTTTTTTTTTATTTATTTATTTATTTATTTTTGTCTGCCGCGATATGAAATGTTGCCTAACAAGATCACACTGCACTGGCCCGTCAGCCAGATTTCATGCCACACCAACATCTTTTATTACCGCTGTTCGCATATTTAGGCTTCTATTTTGTGGTTTTCTGGTCTGCACGCGTCCGTGTGTTTTCCCTTCATTTCGGCTGAGTGATTCCATAAAACCCATCAGGGAGAGGTCATCGTGACAAACGTTTGCAGAGAACACTGACATCTGTTCGAAGAGCACGCATTTCCCCAACATGGCTTCATGTGAATCAGGAAATGAATCTTTCCCACCATTCATGATGGAATAGTCCTGGACCCGTCCGTTCTCATGTACTTGCGGTGCATTTTCTCCAGGCACCCGTGCGTATTTCATGTGTAGCAATACATTTTTATTTTAGACTTCATACTTAAACATTAAAGCTTTTCATTTAATCTATTGTAATATTACCAACAGGTGTTGCTGGTAACATAAATCTCATTTATAAATCATATCAAAATGTTGTACTACGCATTCATATTCAGTAATGCCGCTAATGTAGCTCGACAGGGGCAGCTACTCTAATAATGAACTAAAACAAATTGCTGCTTGCGCTTTTAAATTTCATAATAAATGTTTCCTTTGTGCCTAAACTTGCTCCAAAGGCTGAGTGGCCTGTCACCGCTGTGCAATTATTTTCATTTTCAGTAATTCTACTGCAGCAGCACAAACAATGGCCAATGCCGTTTCCCAGCAGCACGCCTTTAAATATTTGTACAATCGCCAGCTTTATTTAGTTAACAGTCATGAAGCCATATGCTCAAATGACATAAAGACAAATCCTCACATTGAGCAGGATGAAGCCAGCTGTTTTGTTGTCCTGACAAATGATTAATCAATCAACCAAATGCGTAGTGATTAGTTTTCTGCTTGTTATCTTAAAGATAATCTAAATCAAGGGCTGATTTAATTAATTAACCACTCTGCTGTGGCCAAAGTTTCATTTCCCCCATTTAGGCAAACTCATTGAGGGGAACTTTGAACAGTTAAAATGTTTACAACTAAGCGGTTCTATTTCATGCAGAGCTGACTCCAAAGTAAATCACTAAAAAATCACCGAAAAGAAGCCGGTTTCACAGTTTTACTGGATCCAACACACACAATGGAGAGTCTGCTCTCAGGCTGGATTAGACCTCAGACTGTGGGGCATTGGCCCTTTTAACCATTTTTTTTTTTCCTCCAATTCATTTGGCAGATGCTTTTTGACTCACAAGCGAGAGTTCAACAACGGAGGCAGGAATCTAGTCAAGAGAGATCGACGCGAGTAAGAGTCCTGAAGCTGGTTTAAGCCTGAATAGGATGCGAGTGCGTAAGTTAGCGCAGGAAAGAATGAAGGAGAAAAGAGGACATGCATCTTTTTTTGTTTTGTTTTTTTGTTTTTTTTAAAGAGATGGGTTCTCAGTCTATTCTTGAGGACTGAGAGGGACTCAACAGATCGGACAAATAGGCAACTTGTTCCACCAGCAGGGGGCCGAAGAGGAGGCGAGTGGAGCGCGCGACCTCGGGCTTGCTGTGTCCGTCTCCTTTCATTGGCCCAGCATAGTTTCTGAAACGAATAAAAAAGTACGATAACAGTATATAATATAGCGCAACACAAATATTACTGATTGTAAAGTGAACTGGAAAGCAGCGGAGGCCAGGGCTGTCTTATTGTTAAGGGTGTTAAACACAGAGGTTTAGTGCCCCTCCACTTTTTTTCAAATGACGCTCTGCTCATCCTTTCTTTCTTTCTTTCTGTCGTTCGGTCGCCTGTCTTTGTTTCGCAGTTGCACGGAAACCAAAAGCATATGAAAGGAGCCAATCTCTTGCTTATCCCGCAAAAAAAAAAAAAAAAAAAAAAATCTAAAAATGGAAATAATTGCAGTGATTCTTCAAGCACACTGTTTATTTTAATTCGTATCAGGGGGTTTGTCAGTCCTGAATCATCTGTTCCGTCGTTACAAAACGAGAAAGGCAGCGACGTTTTGTGTCCCCGCGTGTCGACAATGACAGCGGAAGGGAAAGCGGAGTGTTGCCGGCGGAGGTTGGGTACAAGGTAACGGCTAAGCATGGTCAATGGAAAGGCTTCAAGGCCTTCTCCAAACAACTCTATGTTCCGGTTTGCCAGTGTTGAGAAGTTAAGTGCCCATGAGACTGTGGCCATCACCCCTGAACAAAATGGCCAAGGATTGAAGGAAAATCTAGTTTGAATGGTGGAGAAAATCAAGTGACCTTCAGGCTGGAGGTGTCACAGCTCCGGGGGTTGGGCGGCCCGCCGCTGTCTGAATGCAAGTACGCTTCGTAACAAGCAGGCCTCACTTCTAAGGGAGAGAACCGCAAAAAAAGGAAGAAAAAAAAAATCCTGATTGGATTTTTCAAAAATATGCACGTTGACAAGCCACAGTCCTTCGGGGAGAATGTCCTTTGAACACACAAAACAAAATCAGAGCTTTTTAGTAAATCACTCCAGCTATGTTCACGGAAAACAAAGGAAAGTTTTTCAAAGAAAAGAACGCCATCCCTACCCTGAAACATGGGGGAGGCTCGGCGATGTTTTGAAGTCGCTTTGCTGCCTCTGGCACTGGGTGTCTCGAATCTCTGCAGCGCACAATGAAATCAAATGACTGTCAGGACATTGTGGAGCAAAACATGTCCAATGTTGGGAAGCTGCCTCTTTAAGTTTCAGGTCACGGGTTCTCCGGCGGGATAAAACCTCAAAAAGCCACCCAAGAATGGATGGGAATTCAAGGGCCGCTCGTTACAAAAAAAATAAATAAAATAAGTTGGAACGCTGGAAATAGAAAAAAATGAAAGCCCATATTTAATTGGAAAACGGCACAGAGACAAGAAAATGTGATTGTTTTCGGAGTTCCGGATGCTCACTTGATGCCAGCAGCACATTTCGGAAAAAGTTGAGACAAGGTCATGTTTACTACTCCGTTGCGTCATCTCTTCCTTGAACAGCACCGTAAAGCATTTGAGAACTGAGGAGGCAGGGGGAACGTGTATCCATCCTTCTGTCAGCCGTTTGTTGCTTTCATTTTTTTATTTCATGTTTCGCTCCAAATGCAACCGAGAATCCAGCTCAGCTGAGCAGAGGCAACACTTTGAGGAGCAGGGCGTGAAAATGTCACTCCGCCACGCGTGCCGGCGCTCGCCGGCGCTCGCCGTCCAGAGCGGGGACCCAGCTAACTTTTGTGCTATTTCAGCGTTTGGCAGCCGCTGGCGCGTGTAAACGGTTTAAGTGTCGCACGCGGGCCTCATCGGCGAAGATCAAAGGGGCTTGTTAGGGGGACGCGGGAAGCTCATTGCGTTGTTCGTGTTGTTCCACGCAGGCTCCATCGCCCCCCTCGCCCTCGGCAAATGAACCAAAGTATGAGAAGCGCTGGCTGGATGCCGTCTCCCTGCCCTTGTTGATGGCCAGAGTCTCCAGATACAAAGCTGGCGCCGATAAATTAAGGTAAGGGTAATCCGGCATGATATAATTCACCTCCGAGGTGCACAGTTCGCTGATCACATTTGTTGGCTTAGCGAGCACTTTTCATTTAGACGGGAAGATGTTAATGCCAATATCTATGCACAGGCATAAACGGCTTAAAAGGTCACCGCAGCTGTGAGACGCCGGCTGAGGAGGTGCGACTGAAAACACCGGTCGAACTTGTAAATGCATTTGATTATTTCGGCTTGTCCTTTTTTTTCTTTTTTTTTAAATATGGATTTTCATGTGTGCGGTACTTTTGCAATTGCTAAACTTTTTTTTTTTTTTTTTTTCAATATACTTTTAGGGCAAACATAATAAAATATGTATCGCTTCGGAGAAGTTAGAGAGCTGTTAACATTCAGGGAGTTCAAACCAACAAAAGCTTATTTGCCGTGCTAATAAACAAGGCTGAGTCACTGTCAGTTCTTAGATCATCTCTTTTATCTCGCACAAACTCTTTCAGCCGTTCTGAAGGTTATGTCTTTTACTTTTTGATCAAATTATTCCTTTTTTTCCCCCCTCTCTCGCTATATCTCTCTCTTCAAGTTCTGTAATTTTCACAATTTTCTGTAATACCTGAAATAACTTTAATCTTTACTGAAAAGGCAGGATTGTCAACATTTTCGAATTATTTGGTTCAGCATGTCAGGTCGTCTTTTCTTGCCTTTTCCATGTGGCAGTTTATTTCCAGGAGCTTCAGTGCATCTTGGCTATACGGCCATGGATGATTGCTAATGAAACATCTAATTCCATCTTTTCTAACCGGGTTTTTCATTCATTTAGGAAATTATTCCCGTTTCCTCAGCCATTCTGGTACTCTTAGAGGTGCGTCTCGCGACAGAATTCATGGCGTGCAGGTACATAATGATAGATAAATTGTGGAGCTCCATATCTAAAAGAGGCCTTTTTGGGTGTTAACTAATTTTGAGCCTTGGGACGCTGCCAACGATGATGTGTGTGGAAACGGCTGTGCCGGATGTCCTCCTGCCCACATCGATCGAAAGAGCAGAGCGGCAGCTGCAGTTAAACGCCGTTAAGGGGCGATTCTTCAGCCTAAAATGTGTTGCCATTTATTAATGGCGTCAGTAGATTATGGCAGACATAGGATAATTGAAAATGATGGTAATTATAATCACAGTGATTAGGGTGATCGTTGTCGTCGTCGTTCTGTTAAGTTGTGATTAAAGCTGCATTTTGTTTTTTTTTTGGGTTTTTTTTTTTCAGGGAAAAAGACAAAGCAGGCAATTGCATTCGCAGCAGCAAATCTAACGTTCCGGAATGGTCTGTTTGTGGAAGAGTGTTTAGTCGCCTCTAATTAAAAGAACTGACCTTAAGCAAACTTTGTAGTCAGCCACCGATCAGCCAAAACAATAAGCATTAAGAGCACTGAATGGTCAACCCTCTCCTATGCATTAGGGCGCCAAAATATTAGGCACACCTCTTAGTATAAACCAGTAGAGTTCAACAGCGTCACAAGTTACACAGCAATCATGAAATATGTCGACACCTCTCTTAAACAGATTCGGTAAAAATTCCACATAAAACTCCATTTATTTTTTTGTCCACTGTTTTTATATATTTCCTTTGGAAGGGTACAATAGCATGTTGGCAATTCAAGTGTGTGAGGAGCTACAAATCATTTCAGAAGATAGAGTACGTCTCTCGATGAATGACGGACGTGGGTATTGAAAGACTTATGAAAGGCTGAATAATATGAGCGTATTTTTAATAGTGAGGGTAAATATCGCTCTTGAAGTGCAACAATGCACTTTGTGAATCGTTGCAAAAATCCTTGAACCGGCCAGTTTCTCCCCCGTGCTCATTCCAAAACCACTGTTTCTCTTTCTATTCGTCACTTTTTTTTTTTTTTTTGTAAAGCTCAAAACCACAAACCAACGTTGCCCCCGTGGACTTTACAATCACCCCCTGTCTTCAGATGCTCGATTTGGAGTGAGGAAATAACTGTACGAACCAAAAGGACAGAAACCTCAGGAAGAGCCACGAAGCCCGATGCCTCTCTCAGGACTGACGGACGTGCAGCGGCCGCCACAGGCACGGGAAACAAAATGGATTCAGGTTCAAGATAACAATGAGAGAACGAGATGAAGATGATACGCAATACGAGTGTGGATGGAAGATGGCGCCTGATTAGCCGCGGGCCGACTTCCTCTCCGTTGTGCGTGAGGACAGACCCCCCCCCATAGAGGAAATCGGTGATATACACATTTATTGACAATGACGTGTGTGTGCAAAGTGGCAACACGCACAAGTGATGAACAAACACGTGATGCGAAACATAAGGCAACACACACTGATCCGCCATGACACCACAAGCACTGCATGTTTACCATCGCATAAAGTGCGGCGGCCCTGCCATGAATCTCCCTTCAGGAAGAAGTTTTGTGTTGAATTTTTCTTGAATCTGTTTGAGAGAGGTGTTGGCGTATTTAAAAAAAAAAAAAAAAATTGTTATTAGGGCTGCAATTTGTGATGCTGTCCAACTGCACTGGGTTACGCCGAGAGGTCTGCCTAATATTTTGCCGCGCTAATGCATTTTAATGGGATGACCAGAATATTAGGGACGCCTCTCATCGTTAAAATACGTTGCGTCCAACGTAGAGTTAAACGGCGTCACGGTGAAATGTAGAGGTTAGATTCGGAGCTTAGTCCTTGCTAGTCCTTATAAGATCCTAATAAGGACGAGCAGGGATGGTAGATTTCAGTCAATAAAGAGCCCTGAAGGCAGAGGGCGAGTCAATATCAGAGTTTACTCTGCAAAACATGGCCGACAGGGGGATTTCAGAATGTACGAATCCCGATCTGATCAATGCAAGATGCTAACTGGGTAAACAGGTGCGGCTCGCCTTTGATGGTGCATACAGTTACAGCTATTTATAATACAAAGAGCAGTTAAAAAGCCGGCGGTGGCAGCGGGGAGCCGGCTGGCAAACAGGAAGTCTCAGACAACAGCGAGCGGCGTCTCCCCGACGAAAAAAAGAAACGCGAGCATATGAAAAGACCGAGCTCCGTAGAAATGAGCTAGCGAGGCAGAGTGGTGATTCTAGACACAGGCAAAAAAAAGAAAAAAACAACGTTACAAAAATACTCCCCGAGCAAGCAACACACACACAAGTGAGGGAGAGACTGCGAGGCTACTAATGCATGACCAGGGATGATCTGGCAGAGCAGCGGAGGGGCAGGACCGCTCTATACGGAGGGCTCGATTGTTGAATGAGTTATAGGTGTGACCTGTCTGCCACCACGGGAGATGCCAGTCACGCCCCGTGTCTCTCACACGCACACACACAGACACACACACACACATATGCTGCAGTAAAAGAAACAGGAGGGTGAGGGAGGTGGTGGAAGAGAGAACAGGAACACAGAAAAAAAAAGCCAATCGAAAACCAAAAACCATCCCGGGATCATCACGCATGCAACGGCGGCACGTGGCCATACTTGGTGTTTGCTTATTAGGTAGGTAATAATTACATTATCGTTTCCATATAATTCGGCACCGCGGCTAAATGAAGTCATTCCTCTTATTGCAGGAAGTGTCACTTGGAAAAATTTCTAATTAGATGTGGTTGAGCACGAGTTCGTCATAAGAAATCCAATTGGGACTTTGCGGAAGATATCGGACTCTTTGAGACTCGCCGCGTTTTCTTGGCTTTAAGTGAAAAAAAAAAAAAAAAAAAAAAGAAGACGAACAACAGTAATGTGAAACGGAAATAAAGCTCTTCGGCGGTGCGGACATCTGTTTCACGAGTGAACTCAAACAAAAGCACAAGCCAAACCCATTTCCTGCATTTCAGCTTACGCTGGAGATGCGTGTCGGCCATGTGCGGCGCGAGCCAGGGGGGCCACTCTGTAGAAGGCCCACGTCGTTATCCCGAAGACAATGTCCAAATCTGGCCAAAAAAAAAAAAAATGAAGGGATTTTATTACTGTGAGTCCTTGGCTCGTGCTCCACCCCTCCGCCAGGTACCATCGGAGTGGCTGGTGCGAGTGCTTGCGTTGTCCTGCTGGCGGAGGGGGGGTGGTCGGAGGGCACAGCCCGCCGCCAATTTTAGATCTGCCGTAAAATTTTAATGGCTTCCTCCTGGCTCAGTGTTCTCTCCAATTTTTTTTTTGATAAACAATACCACAGTTTTTGCGGAGTCCAAAAACACTACATTACTGGTTCAGTGGGATTGAGCCTATTTCTAATTTTATATATATATATTTTATCTTTATTCATGCCCACAAAACCAAGAATCCTTTGTGATCCTTGATCAATAGAGTTGCCCCTAATATATTATTCAAGCCGGGTTGTCATACCGAAACTAACCAGCGAGCTGTGGGAGGCTTGAGATACTTGGATATCGGCATCTTTGCATGTGGGAAGTTCAGCTTCGCAGCATCATTTGCAGCTCCAGGGCGGAAGCGGGAGGAGTTTCTGCAGACCGCATTGTGGTTCCGCTGTGTGAAAAGCTGTCCGATATTGTTAAGATGAACCAATGGGGAGCGCATCTTCTAGGAAGCAACAGTTCTTCACAAGTTCTTTCCCTTTATTAACAGATTTATTACCCTCCCTCACATGTAGGCAACTGTTCTCGTGTCATAAAAAAAAGAAAAAAGAAAGCACGTCTACATGGACGCTGACAGACGGAGCCGAGAGCAGCCCTTTTTCCTTCCTTTACAGATTTTTTTTTTTTTTAAGGTGTTAGAGCAGCTCAGTCTGACAGTTGGGTTTGGCAGAAGCCGCCAAAGCGTATATATATATATATATTTGGATGGAATTAAAAAGTTAACTCGTACAACAAAAAAAAAAGGCTTTACACTGTGACGTATGCGCTTCTCATGCCTGCGCACGGCCGCGGCCAGAGGGACTGTGTGTGTGTGTGTGTGTGTGTGTGTGTGTGTGTCTGTGCGTCAAATGGCAGAAAACGGTGATTATACAAATTTGAAAAAAAAGGAAAAAAAAAGAAAAGAAAAAGTTTTAATATTTTGATGTTGCAGCCCCTGTGTTTTAATTTCTCGCCATTACAGATTCAAGGCAAAAACTTTCCCGGTCAAACATGCCTCTCACATTAATCATGCTGGAAACGAAATGCCCCAAAGCCTGTTTCCTCTTTAATCGGCAGACACGGCACATCTTCCCTCTCATTGCCATTCACGTCGAAACCAACGGCCAAATTTCCACCCCTCCCCGCCCCCCCCATAGACTCCTAATGTATCCCGCGTGTTGACTGGGTCGTGGGTCTCCTCTCCGTCTCGCTGGATTTACATTAATTTGGCGCGTCCGTATGAAAGGACGGTAATCTCTGAAGATCTCGGCGCTGATTGCTGTCCTGCTCGCTGAGAGTCGGAGGGCTTCCGCTGCCTCCTCTGACAGAGTTGTGTTTCCTGACATTGATGAGCCAGCTGCCCGTCCCTTTGATTCATCTCTTATGTTCGGAGCTCTTCCTTCATTGCACTTTCATCCCCTCTTGCATTCCTCCCATTAGTCCGCCTCTGTGAAAGGTTTTGCATTAATTGAGAGGGGGTGTAAGGAGGGGGGGGGGGGTTCTAAGTGATATACTGAATCTGCAGTGTCTAATGTCATTTCGTCAGTTTCCCTCTTTATCTCTGCGTTTCCGCGTGCTCGGCCATGCATTCCAAATGATACCGGAGCTGAATCCCGGTTCGTTCAACGCATTCATACATTCATTGTTGTACAAATGGCGGCATAAAGCTAATTCCGTTAAGGCGCCTCGGCACGGAGAGAATTTGCACCCTTGTTAAATGGGGGAAGAAAAAAAAATAATAATAATAAAAAAAAAAAAAAAAGAAGGGCCAAGATTTAAGTCCAGTGAAACCATCCCTGGAGAGCTCCTGGGTCAGTACACTTGCAGCGGAACATAAGATTTTAACAAGCCTGTTGCAGATACAGTATGAAAGTTCTGCTCACCCGAGGATTTGTTAGGAATGCTGACTTTGTTACATCCAACCTTGAAGAACTTTGGTTTGTGTGTGTGTGTGTGTGTGTGTGTGTGTGCGCGCGCGTGCGTCTGTCTGTGCGCGCGCGCGTGTGTGTGCGCGCGCGTGTGAAGGAGAAGAGTCTAGTTCAGCAGCTGTCTTTGAAGATTTCCCTCCTCAGACCGGGCGTTAGACGCCTCCTATTGTTGCCGTGTTTATCAACCTTCACCTCACGTACCTCCGCCAACATCTCCCTGCTCCTCCTGTACACCAGCTCCTGTTCGAACTTTCTCCCGGTGCGTCTTTTTTTTTTTTTTTTTTTTCCCCCACTCCGCGCCGCCGAATCTCCGCGGCGATGCATCACCGGCCGTCATATTAGAACGCCTCCTCCTTGACGACTATCTCTGAGGCTCGAAGTGTCAGCGGCGTGTGGACGCGGCGGAATTAAACGCCAGAGCTTATTAGATTGTGCGAATGAGTGCGATCGCTCTTAGATGACCTCATCAACACCCCGGCAGCTGAGAAGCGTTAATTGTGTGAATATTTTTTAACTGTGAGACGCTTCCAAAAAAAAAAAAAAAAAGAAAAAGAAGATGCCATTTCTTCCTCTAAACGCTCTCCATCACGTAGGAGGCTGCTGTGACTTTTTTGCTGCGAGCATGCCGTATTTCATCATAGCTTTTTTTATCATGTCGGGAGAATTGTGTGTAATGCTCAAAACAGTTGTCACGCTCCTTCAGAGAGCATGTGATTAGAGGAGCATTGTCACACTAATAAGGCTGGATAGGACGTGTCAAGACTGATGAAACGCATCTCCGGGTCCTCTGTTGTAACATCGCTCTCACGCTCGCGTGTCAGCGGCTCGTCAAGCCGCCGACGGGAGCGCCAAAGTCAGCTCGACAGACGTAACAAGCGGCGCCAAGCCTCGCGCCCCTCTCTGATACTGTTCTCGGTCTTCTGCGTGGCTCCGGTCTGACTCTGACCTCCACGTCCCCTGCAGGTCCAACTGTTTTGAAGTCTTTGCCTTGGATGGCGCCAGCACAAGCATCCTCCAGTTTTGCACCGCGGCAGAAAGCACAGACTGGCTCCAAGCAATATCAACAAATATCAGCGTCTTGACACTGGAGAACGTAAGTGCGCTCCCGGACAACACGAGGGGGGCTCGACGGGCCTCTCCCCCCCCCCGCGAGTGTTTGCTCGGCGTGAGGAGCCAAATTGTGGATTGCAAATACTTGAAGTCATTTTGGAAATATGGACACCGAGTTGAACTCGTATGACCTCCGGTGATTTTAAACCGGGCGTCACACACAGATCAATTGTTGCGACCGCTGCACGTTTACCATTCGACATTTAATGCAACAGCCCAACAGGAAGTTTTATGTTTTTTTTTGTTTGATTGAATCTGTTTGAGAGAGGTACTGACGGATTTTAATGATCGTACTTAGGACTGTTATTTGTGATGCTGTTGAACCGTACTGGATTATACCGAGAGGCGTCCCTAAACTTTTGGTCACTCTTCCGCATTAGGGTGTCAAAAGTTTAGGGGCACCTCTCATTATCACCCAGTGCGGTTCAACAGCATCGCATATTAAAGTCCCAATAACAACCATTCAAATATGTCGACACCTCTCAAACAGATTCAATACAAATTCAACATGATTTGTTGGAGGGCTGTTGCATTGTATTATGCAGTAAACATGCAGTTGTCATTATGTTATGCTTGATCGGTGGACCATCGTCGGCTTCCACATCCCTTTTATGACTGACAATGTCTGTGATGTCTTTTCCAGATATTGGGCCAACTGATATTCGGTAGCATCACAAAATGTTTCCCCCCTCAGTCTTTACGTGCATCTTCCCCAGCGATGGTTCCCCCGCATCCGCGCCGTCCGCGCTGCGGCGCCTTCTCGAGAGGCGCCTCCGCTGATTCGCACCATCTGACGAGAAAGAGAGAGAGTCTCTCACCTAATTAATGGCCGCTGCGCAGTCACTCCACACGTGCATTCTCATTTCCTCCTATTTTACTTTGATTATCGCGCTGATGATGCAATGCATTTTCAGCCAGGAGGACGCCCGTGCTTGTCGATTACACAGCTGCCCTTTTTTTTTTTTTTTTTCTTCTTTCCTTAACAAAGTGTGATTAATTCATGCCTGCATCACCTAATTACGGACGTGGAGTGTGATTGCGAAATGGCCAATCAGGATGTAATTGTGCGGCTGTTTTTTGGGGGAGCGGAACTTTTCTTTTAATGACCTACAATCTTTAAATACGCTCCGTGACGCCCTCGGGGTCCCTCATGTTCCCTTTTCAATGTGGATGACTCATCTGGCACGGGGAAAGGGCTGCTCGACGCCGAGACAGACAAACAAATAAATAATTGGGAAGCCGTTAATATCTCATAATGGCATGATAATATTAATGGCGGGGATTTCAAGGAAAGCGCAGCACTTTTGAAGCGGCTTGTGAGTTTTCGTGAGCTCGCGTTGCACTTTGCGTCGACAACCGGTGCCTGCGGCGCCGATGCCTGATGCGACTGTTCATTAAGCGCCTCACTTCTTTTTCCATGCCTGTCACGCCTTCCGTTATCCCTTTCAAAAATTACAACAGGGGGATCCATTTTCATAACAATGGCTCCTTGATGTTCGACAGACAAAAGCAGGCTTTTCACCTCTGACAAGCATTCATCGCGGTGGCTGGAACGATCGCCGTTATTGCCTCACTAATTGAGCCAGCATGCGTCGGCTTTATTTACGTGGCGCCCGTTTTTTCAGCAGACGCTCCCTTTCGGGCGCCTTCTCTGTCGAGGAGGTCAGAACTGCACTTTGCCTCGGAGATTCTCCCATTCCTCCATGAGAGAGCATCCGGCGGCATTGATGAGGAAAATCTCCCTTCTGACTCCCCCGAGGAGCCGACTCTGGGTGGGCGGTCATCTGTTTTGACTGGTGGCGCCGAGATAAAGGGGGAAAGAGAAAGGGGAGAGAACGTGGCACAAGAACGCGCGTGTTTATTATACGGCTCTGAAGAGGCAGTCGCGGCACTGGAAGCGACGCCGGATCACCGGGGCAGCAGGTACAGTAGCTGGATCACAGATCACAGATCCGGACGCCAGCTCCGGATAAATACCTGCAGGAAGCAACAGGAAGAGAGAGCAGGGGATTAGCCGGGGCTTTGATAGCACCCGGAATTTGTTTATGGCACATTACCCCTCTTATCAACTTATAAATAATGTTAATTGCCTGGCTCTGTCAAACGAGCTTGATAAATGAGGCAACGCTTGCAAGCCGGTTCAATCATCCGCCAAACACGCCCTCGTATTTAAGCTGCAACATTCCTCATCTCCCCCCTTCCGACTTGCCAGTTTAGCATATCCGCTCGCCACTCCCCGAATATCTCAATGTAAAGACGTGGGAGGTCGGAGCCGAGGCTCCACACTCTCACCACGTTCTGTAATAAACAGGTCAGATGTAAATGCCGGCTGAATTACAGTCGCTCACCTTTCTGGGATGTGCAGAATATAAATAACCACATAAATATTTGTGTTTCATGTTTCCGTTTTTTGCATCTGTGGCTCGTCCTGCAGATTTGCTCAGGGAGCATGCACATGCGGCGCGCGTGTGTGTGTGTCCGTGCATGCGTGTGTGTGTGTCTTTTAAATGATTTTTTTTTTTTTTTAAGTGCACGTCACTGATTGTTGCTCTGTTTGTCTGTTGCAGGTGAAGGTCGTCAACAAGTACTGCTCCTCCGATGATCAGGTACTCTAACCCCACATGCCAGTGCGGCACGCTCGTTATCGCAGGCGCCAAAGTCTCGCTAAAGTCGTAAAGGTGATCGCGTTCTCGGGGTGTCGCTGCGACCCCGTTTAATTGCATGCAAACACGGAATGAATGAAGGCGCAGACGTGGGAGTAATAGCCGAGATAAAAATCTGGTCGGCCAATCATCCTGCAGGGTTCAGGGCTTTTAGATGAAGGAGAGAGATGCTCTTGAGACAGAGCGGTCCAGAACGGCTCCAGTACGAATATGCGAGCGATGTGACGCGCTTGGGGATTACTGGCAGATTGCAGATAACGCGGGGCCGCCGCCAGCGCGATCACACACTCGCGATCACACACTCGCGATCACGGCAGCACCGCCGGTGCCTGCGCTTGACGACGTCGGCGACGGCAGCCTGACGAGCGTCGAGTTCAACTTTGTTTTTCGAGCACCTTCCCTTGAAATTGAGGGTTGTGGAGGTCCACGTGTACGGCATGATGGAGGACTCATCCGGGTCAGCGAGTCGCCATCCACCGCACAGCAGGCGGCGCCCGCCCCGCGCTGCGTCTCCACAACCTTTCGGATGGATGAAGTTTTGCAGAGACCTCGATGGTCCAGATGGGTCCTGCTGGCCTTTCAGCACGAGAGTGAAACATGTCTTACCTTTTGGAGAGATTGCCGACCAATTTGCATGACTTAATCAGTCAACCGGTGAATTAAACTGCAATGTTTTTTTTTGGACCGATTTAGTGAATCGGTGAGGAAAAAGCAAAATTATCTCATTGCAGTTTCTTAAATGTTAATATATTCTGGTTTTTGCTCCTCTATGAGAGTTAACTGAATAACTTTAAAGTCTGGACCAAACTATACACTTCAGGACATCTTTTTTTTAGACTTTAAAATGCTAGAAAATAGTAAAAAAAAAAAAAAAAAAAATCCACATCTGTGTTTTTTAAGGACCCAACAACTGATCGGTTAATGAGGAAATGATCAGCTGATTAATCAACCAGGAATATAACCGTTTAGCCCTGCATCCAGGGTCTGCACGAGCAAAACTACAGTCATCCCCATCAGTCTCAAGGCGATTTCTGCTTTTAACAAAAAAAAAATTTGCTAATTTTCTCCAAATTGCTCATCATTTGTACGGGGTTTATTGATTACAAGGTTGAATTTATTTACGCGGTATGTTTTTTTGGTGACGACCCCCACCTTTCTCAGCCTAGCTTCAGCCTCATTCATAATACATAAAGGTGCTGAAATTATCTTGATTAATCAAAATATCAAGGAGCGAGCGCGGCGCAGAAAGCTCCCCGGCTCGTCTTATACAAAACTGCTGCCTGGAGGAAGAGCAGAGAAACATGCCAAGTTAATCTGGGGCAGATCAAAGGTAAATTGTTGCACTGCAGCTGAGACTGCAGCACCAGAATAGTGGGGCTTCTTTTTAAGTGCATCGTTTTCGGAGCTTCCTCACTGTAGGTCTTGTTTAGTCGGGGGCTCTTTGACGGCGCACATTGTGCTGCGAGTGCAGATATTTGCAATATGAAAACCGTATAAATCTCATCCTCTTCATCTCCAGATTGTTCACATGGGATGGGCAAGTGAAATCCCTGAGGGCAGCGCTGCCGGTCGAAATTCGGATTTCAAGTTCCTGGCACTGAGAGGACCATATTTTTATATCTTCAGAAGTCCCCCGGTAATGACTGTTTTATCATTTTCTCCTTCTTGATAAAAGCTTTGATTCGGCGTTATGGAAACATGAATGCACAAGTCGCGTCGGTATTGAGGCATGTTCAAAGTTCCAAGCGAAGATCACGTCAACATCTTTGAAGCGAACTCCAAAACTGATTCCGCTCAGAGTCTGATGCAAAGGAGGGAAATGGGTTTTACGCTGCCTCTCGGTGGCACGCGGTTGTTTGCCCACCGCGCCGCTGCTTTGTTTGTGTTTCTGAAACACTGTAAAGTCTGTAAAACACTGTATGCTCCAGTCACAATTAAATAGGGGCCCGGCATGCGGTGATGAATTTACATTTTTTTTTTCGTCTATATTTTTACAACTGGATGCTTTAAAGCATGATTAGACTTTTGCCGCGTCTCCCATTCAACTATAAAAGACGCGGAGAGCAGCTGTACTCGTTTTTTTCCTATCGTCTGGTTTAAGGTGCATTAATCGGCAAAGATGACATTCAAAGTTGCGCTCCCCTCTGTGAAAGCGATTACATAATATGGTCGTCGTAAGACGCAGTTCACTGGCATCTTCAAAGTATGTAATCATAATAATTAACGCCCTTGAGGGTGTTATAGCCCTCGTAAAAAGGAATGCAACTCATTTAAAGTACATTTAATTTAGTTTAATGAGTTTAATGAGTTTTTGCATGCCTGTGGCAGTACATTACCTGGTCCGTCTGCTCTTGCCAGCGGTTAAAAAAAAAAAAAAATCTTCAAGTCTGCATACTTAATTCCCACAATGATGTATGCAATGAAATTTGTTTAGGGTCATGTTCTTGATCGGAGACAAGAAAGGCACAATATGTTGCTCTTCTTACGGCGGCTTCTGCTGAGCGGCAGCGGCCTCTGATGGTACACGTGGTGATTACACGAAGCCGGCGCGTTAAAATCTTTCTCGTTCCGTTTGTTAGCACTGTTGTAACGTGGGTTTTTTGAGCCCGAGAAAACGGGAGAGAAATGAATGCAAACATGGTTCAACATAAGGGTGGAAAGGCTGAAGGTTGGACTGCGACGTCCCTCGCGACTGACCGTCAACATCTGGACCCACAGCAGTCGCGTGTTGAAATACAGTTGCTGTTGGCTTGCGGTTACACTGACTTAGCAGCAGGTATGAGTAACATCGCCCTTTTATCCCCCCTCTTTGCTTCCTCTGTCATCATCCTCATCGGTCTTTTCACCTCTGCCATGACGTCCAAACTGACAATTCAAAGGTAGCTTCCAGCGCCGTGAGGTTTTGTTTTTTTTCCCCCCTCCGCTGCCAGCGGGAGATCTGACCCCATCAGCTCAATTTAGAAATGGCAAGAAAGCATGTTTGGTGTGTGTGATGACGGATGACGCGTTCAGTTTCCCCACTGTTTCAAGTCGGGGTCAGGTCCTGCGAGGAAACTGGGCAAAATACAGAGAAGAATTTTTGCCAATAATTGTAAAACCGGTGCTACATAATGAGAAAAATGAAAAAAAAAGGGTTCTGGTGTTGCTTTTTGCTCCAAATGTAAAAATCCCGAAACACCCTGAACGCTGAGGGCGCCCATTTCTGATCGGACTTCCCTCTCGCTGTAAATCGAAAGAAAACTAGTTTCATGGCACTGGAAACTAATATTCAGGATTATTTATATTGGGGCTGAATAAAGGATGAGGGCGTCCGAAAGGGGGATGGGGAGGGGAGGGGGGGTTGAGAGCGGAGCGTTGCAGCGGCGTGCCGTGATAGCGGTGCAGGGGATTTCGCGGAGGCCAGTTTCTCTTTGGATGACGTCGTTCGGTCTGTGGCAGAGCGCCGCATGTCTGCAATGTTGCGGCGAGGCCTCTTTGACCGCGCGCGGACGGAGGACAGCTGGAGACGCAACTTCGGCTCGGGATCCCGGAGGAGAAGCGGAAAGCAAGCGGCTCCGGCCGCGTCGCGCGGCAATCGAACGGACGCCCGAGCGAGGAGCACCGCAAGCGTTAGCGTGGAGAAGTCGTGCCGCGGATGCTTCTCCAGAAACGGCGACGGTTCAGCACGTAAAGTCTGATTGTCCCCGTTTGGTATCCAGCTATAGGCGCCGAGGTGAGCGTCGCCTGGTCGGCGTCGCCTGGTCGGCGTCGCCTGGTCGGCGTCGCCTGGTCGGCGTCGCCTGGTCGGCGTCGCCTGGTCGGCGTCGCCTGGTCAGCGCGCAGCCACCGCTCCTCTTGACCAGTGTGGGCGGGCACACAGAATATGAGGAAGTGCAATCTGTCGTTTTAGTGACAGATTGAGTTGGGGGGGCGGGCTGGAGGTGCAGCCAGCATGGAGTGGCGATCTGGGCATTGTTTACTTGCCTGTACAGCCCACATCTCTGAGACACAAATCGGGTTGGAAAATTGGAAAATTCTCCCTTAAAGTGCATTCTGCGATAAACAACTGCGCCGCGTCCACTGCGCGCGCGTCCATTGCGCGCGCGTCCACGTCTTATAAGATGCTTCCCGTCTGCATCGGCCTCCAGATGAATCAGCAGCGGCTCAAAATGTCCCCCCGCCTGATTGCAAGGAACGGAGGGCAAAAAGGATGGAGCCTTCCGCTGTTCTTT